>JAXGGA010004537.1:0-87200 GCA_038373865.1 Uloborus plumipes
TAGCAAGTTTTTTTATACTGGCATTCAAACTAAACACAGCTTCGTAGATTTAGTGAATATTAGAAAGCTGTTGAGTATTGTTTTCATTCCCATTGGTTATTTGCTAGTTTATATTCTTCACCTTTGGTGTACATTTAATCTGTTTTTTTTTTTCTTTTAAACTGCTTCTATGCCTGTTGCTTTTCCCCGATGTCTTTTCCCCGATGTCTTTTCCTATTTACGCTTGAATTATTTGCATTGAAAAATACTCTCCCTGTAATGTCAAATCACGTGTATACATTTTTCCCGATCATTTGTGCTATAACAGAGGCTTAATAATATTTAAAAAGCAATACAATAAAAGTTAAAATATATACTATTTCAAGCGCCCTAATACACAAATATAGTGACGATAAAAAAAAGAAAGAAACATATTTGATCGAATTTAAAACGTAAGTCTCATCAAAATGTCATTCGTAATTTTTTCCGCAAAACGATGACTTTCTCTTTTTCGTTTCTTTATTGAGCATAAATACAATACCATTCTAATGTTTGAGCAATGAATCGATTTCCACTTAAACCTTTTAAAGCTTGACATCAGTCTGATGTCTGCGTTCATAAAATTCGTCTAAGCGATATTTACCGAGAGCATTCTATTAAAAGATCCAAGACGTATTGATTCTCTTTCCTGAAAAACAAGTTGTTTTGCATTGTCCTTTTGCCCTAGTGATATTGATCTTTTTTATTTCCACCAGATTTATGGTAAAAATATGTCATTAAATAAGTTTCCTTAAGCCCATATAAGTCGCTTTGATATGGAGAACGTCTGATGTCAACAAGGTAAAGTTGATCCCAGAAACTAATTTTTTAGTGCCGCGCAGTGCGGTGGAGTATTTTAATACAGTTTAAGGATGGTAATAACGTAAAAAGATTGGGAAAGTCAGATTTTCGTATTTTATTACTGGTATTAAAAAGCGGCAGTTTGACTTATATCGTTAAGAACATTCGAGTAATGGAAAGACGAAAAATATTTTATTTGTGCTCAAGAATGCCTAATGGTAATGCACGCGGTAGACTACTCTTTCTCCATGCACATATACGTTACAAGAAAATGTATTTATTAAACGTCCTAAGTATTAGCAATATATTTATGTCGATGATTTTTGTACTTTAATATATAAACATACTGGTAATGTACAGTTTGACCGTGGATGCTGTGGAATTAGCAAACTTGCAGGTAAGACTGGTTTATCTGCTTGCGGAGGGTAAAGTGAAAATTTGATGTTCGTGTTTGTTCATTTCAATTTGTTTCTGCCTATTTTAAAGGCGAACCCATAGCTGCAAAAGCTGGCATCCCTAAAAACGAATAGATACATCCATTTTCGGCTGTAAACCGCATGTTATCCTTTCCATCTTATTCGTGGTCGGACAGTACTATACTGTTTTTTATTATTATTATTTGGATTTAAGAAGCTAAATAATATATATAAATTTATTACGATCTTACCAATATCTGGATAATTATTTGGTTTATGTATAGGTTTAAATAAATTTAAAATGTATTATTGTTTTAAATGGTGCGTTTTACGTTATTTGTTACGTGCTTGACTGGGAATGATAATCATGCCAAGTAAATGAATTTTCATCATCTGTTTAAACTTTTTTTTGAATGTATATATTAGTTTCCGTTTTATAATACTGTTTTTGTTTTGCAGTTTACCACCTGCGGAGATGTATTTTACCGTAAGTCTATATTTGCATGTCTTTAGTTTTTCAGTACCAACAGTTGTTCTGAAACTATTTAGATACTTGAAGCGGCATATTAAATCTGTTCTATGGAAGTCTTGAAAAATAGCTTAAATTGGTTTGAAAATCTTGTTTCCGCTTTTATTTTTTACTTATTGCTATACATATACTTCATGGGTGAGCTGTATACTATGAAATCCTAATTAAGTACCAGGTAATAGTTAAATGAGATTAACTGACTCATGGTAAATTCAAAGAATAAAACTTATTTCGATTAGTATTTATGATTATGTTTTAAGAACTAACCCATGTTTTGTTTAATGATATTTCTAAACATAAAAGCATTTTCAAGGCAAAATCAAAACTCAAGTGCAAAGTGTACTGAACACCGTGTACTGATTTTATACGTTCCGAATCTATTTCGTCAGAAATAGAGTTTCGGAAATATACAAAATAGATTTTTTTTTCGAGATATTTATTAAAGTAGAACTTGGAAGTTCATTTAAAAGACAGATTTGGGAGAAGTTGTCAGCATATTAGGGATACATTTCCAAACAAATTTGTTAAATGTCAGGGTACACGTGAGAAAGTATTGCTTTTTTTGTGCAATCAAAGAAATGGGGAGTGTAGCCTTGAGATGAAAAATAATGCTTTGCATTTAATTAAACGTTTATATACTAATAATAACGAAAGTACATCTGCACCAGAAATTGACAGTTAGGGAAGGTAGTAGTAGCATTCCAGGTTTCAAATTTCACTAAAAACATGAATATTTTTGCTGATTCCTTTTGTAGAAAGCTCCTTTTGTTGAAAAAAAAAAAGCGGGGGGGGGGGGGAGCGTGACTTTTTTGAAACTTTGATTAAATTCTTCAATGATATATATTAACTAACAAAGTTGTTTTTCTAGGGGGACGCCATAACTTTCTTCATACGTCACTGAACTTCATATATAATTTTTAAGATTATTTACTTGCGAAAAGAAAAACAGCTCACATTTTGCGTTAAAAAATACATTAAAAACTAATAAATTCTTTCGTATATACTGAAAAAATCTGCTAGCATTGTTGTACTGAAGGCTCGCATAGTTCAGCCAGTAGGGTGTTCGACTTTCAACAAAAAGAACCAACTCAAGATGTACATTATGTATATTATTGGTTTCGGTTTTAGTGTGTAACATCGCTCAAAATTTATCAGTTAATTTATTTCTTGCAACATAGAGTATCTTAGCTTGAATGTTTCGAAAATGTAATTATTTAACCAGTAATAAATGACTAAAAGGTATTTTAAGTTCTTTCTTGACTTTATGTACACAGTAGGGGAGACCGGGGCACGTTTACGCGGATTTTTTTCCGCGAATTTTCTAATTTTTATGTTTCAATTTAGGAAATTTCAAATGTTATATTCTTATTAAGCATTTAATAAAGTTCAAATTTATGCATTCAGTTTTTGCCTTGTGTTTGTATTTAAGAGTTAAAAAAATAATATTTAGGACAAAGTCTGTTGCGTAAACGTGCCCCGTATCCGGGGCAAGTTTACGCATTAGGCGGGGCACGTTTACGCATCGACATCGGGGCACGTTTACGCAACTTCGGGGCACATCTACGCAATTCGGGGCACGTTTACGCATCGACATCGGGGCACGTTTACGCATTAAGGGGTACGTTATTAGAGTGCCAAGTATTGAGAGAAATGAATTTTTAATTAATTTAACATGTTTTATTTATAACTTCAAACACTGTTTGAAAATAAAAAATAAAGATAATTTATAAAAGAACTTTTTTTAGATAAACTGCAAACTCAGGGCTTATTGCCATTTAAAATACAGTTTTATTGACCCCCCCCCTCCGCCGAATGGGGGGGATTCCGAATTGGGGGGTGGGGGTCAGAGGGGGGTCAATTAAAATACAGTTTTGTATTTTAATTGACCCCCGCTCCCCCGGATGGGAGGGAAATTCCGAATTGGGGGAGAGGGTCAGAGGGGGGGGGTCAATTAAAACAGTTTTGTATTTTAACTGACCCCCCTCCCCCGAACGGGGGGGGAATTCCGAATTGGGGGAGGGGGGTCAGAGGTTGGGGTCAATTAAAATACAGTTTTGTATTTTAATTGAACCCCCTACCCAGAATCGGGTGGGAATTCCGAATTGGGGGAGCGGGGTTAGAGGGGGGTCAATTAAAATACAGTTCCCTCTGGGGGGAACTGTATTTTACAGAACGATACCACGAACTGGATTTTACAGAACGAACCACGAATACAGTCCCCCCAGGGGGGACTGTATTTTAATTGACCCCTCCCCAATTCGGAATTCCTCCTCCCCAATTGGGGGGAGGGGGGCCAATTAAAATACAAAACTGTATTTTAATTCACCCCCTTCCCCCGAATAAGGGGTAATTCTGAATTGGGGGAGGGCGGTCAGAGGTGGGTAACTCCCCCTGGGGGGACGGTATTTTAAAGAACGAACCGCGAATACAGGCCCCCCCCCAGTATTTTAATTGACCCCCCGAACGGGGGGGGAATTCCAAATTGGGGGAAGGGGGGTCAATTAAAATACAGTCCCCCTGGGGGACTGTATTTTACAGAACAAACCACGAATACAGCCCCCCCCAGTATTTTATTTGACCCCTCTCCCCGAACGGAGGGGAATTTTGAATTGGGGGAGGAGTCAATTAAAATACAGTCCCCCCGGGGGGACTATATTTTAATTGACCCCCCTCTGGCTCCCCTCCCCCAATTCGGAATTCCCCCCCAAATCGGGGTGGGGGGTTCAATTAAAATACAAAACTGTATTTTAATTGACCCCCCTCTGACCCCTCCCCCAATTCGGAATTGCCCCTCAATTCGGGGTGGGGGGTTCAATTAAAATACAAAACTGTGTTTTAAGTGACCTCCCTCTAACCGCCTCCCCCAATTCGGAATTCCCCCCCCATTCAGGGTGGGGGGTTCAATAAAAATACAATCTGTATTTTAATTGACTCCCCCTCTGACCCCCCTCCCCCAATCCGGAATCCCCCCCGTTCGGGAGAGGGGGGTCAATAAAACTGTATTTTAATTGACCCCCCACTGACCCCCTTCCCCCAATTCGGAATTTCCCCCCCATTCGGGGGAGGGGGGTCAATTAAAATACAAAACTGTATTTTAATTGACCCCGCTCTGACCCCCCACCCCCAATTCCGAACTCCCCCCCATTCGGGGGAGGGGGTCAATTAAAACACAAAACTATTTTAATTGTCCCCCTCTCTGACCCCCTCCCCTAATTCGGAATTCCCCACTCCCCCAATTCGGAAGGACGGGCCTGCATCGGGCGGGGGAGGGGCTTCATCTAGCGAAAATGACTTTGAATACCATTTAAAAATTTCAGTGTGAATTATCAAATTTAAATTTTATTTTCGTATTTGGTTTCATTGAAAAAAAAAACAATTTAAAACTTCATAAAATAGTCCAAAATATAAGAAATTTTCTACTGACATTCTACTTTTTCATTAGTTTTATGTCGAACTTCGTTCTAAGAGTTTTTGTAACATAATGTCTTACCATCTGTAACAGAGAGAAAATTACAGTCTAAATAGTTTATAAAATTTAAATTGTACAAGTATGAGTACAGAACTAAATGATAGTTAGCTACAAGAGATGAATTTAATTCAATTAAACATAAAAGCGAAGCTAAATGGACTACAAATACAGACGTTCTATAGCGATACGGTGCTAAAAAAGCTTCTGGGGCACATTTACGCATCGACTTCGGGGCACGTTTACGCGCGTTCTTACTGCGTAAACGTGCCCCGACGTCGATGCGTAAACGTGCCCCGTCGTTACTTTTTAGCTTATTTTTAATGTACAACCAAATACAGTAACATTTCCGTCAAAACAATTACATTTTTGAAGAGAGTATTAAATTCTGCGTTCGTTCATATGTTTGTTTATCTTTAACAAAGTATTGTTAGTTCACAATAAGGTTTAGTAGGCTGAACACAAAATTTACTCATCTTGGCAGAAAACAGATAATCCTCGCTGCGCGCTAGGCAGAAGCTCGACTGACGCTAAAATTCTTGTGAGAATATCCGACAGATGCTCGGATGAATCTGTCGTGACCGATGTTGAGCAAACTACAACCTGTTTCTGAAAAAGTGCGCTGCGTAAACGTGCCCCATGCGTAAACCTGCCCCGGTCTCCCCTACACAAATGAAGTAGCCTAAAAAATTAATTGTTGCTTAATGAATAAAACCATGGTGTAACTTTATATATACATTGTGAAATTATATTTTATTAACATTTTTTAATGCGTAAATTCTCTAAAAAAAGTAAATGGTAAATACCTGGAAATGTTGGCTTTTTTAAAAACTATTTCTGAAACATAATATTTTAATGCATGTCATAAAAAATATGTTACCCAATTTTATGACGATATAAGTATTGATATTGCTCTAGATATTCCTCTTGTTTCATTAATTCTTCATTATCCTAACTTTCGTTTTCCCCAAAGATATTAGTTAACTGCATTGTTTAATTAAATACATCAAGTAAATAAAATATTTATAGCTAAGTGCTAAAGGATATGTTTATAAAAATATATCCATTGCATAGCAATTTAATGTTACTTATTCTTAAAATACTAGTTAATGGGAAGTAATGACTGAAAACGAAGAAACAAAAACAGCCATTACTTATATAGCGTGAATTTTTAGTAGGATTTTTTCAGTCATTAAGAATATTAGACACGCGTCTTAATTTGCTTCACGCTACTTTGTTAATTAAAAGTAACCAATATTTGCTTATCACCACTTATGGAAAAGATTCATTTTTGTTGGAATTGAATTCTGTTTTGTATTTCCGTGCAGTAGCGAACAACATTTTTTCCCCTTTCCTAAAGAAGGATAGCTACTCTTTTTAATTATGTTAAGCTTCCGCTGTAATGAAGAAATCCTTTCTGGTAACAAAATTAGCTCGCTGACGATATTACTAAAGACATTATAACGTTTTCTTGCACATACTGCTTAAGAGTAAAGAAATTTAGTTAAAATCTACTGAATAGCAACCTGTCTTATTATAGTACTGATTACAGCTAGATTTTATTTTGATGTATATTACATTTGAAAGAAAATAACCCTATTTTTTTTCATATTTTCCTTTAAAATGTCGTTTACTTTAACCTTTTAACTGTCATGCCCGAGATAATCTCGGGCACAGCACTGGTGTTCAAAAATGTCACGCCCGAGTATTACTCGGGTTTTTTTTTTTTTTTTTGAGTGTATCGTATTGTTATTTATTTCGGCTTCATCTCCTTGTCAAACCCGACTGGTTTGGTTTAGTTATTTTGGGTTTACTGGCACAAGAGCCTTTATAGGCTATACTGCGCCAAACGATGATAACTAATATAATATTAAAAATTTTTTAAAACAGGTTTTTAGATCAAGTTTAAAATCCAAACTAAGCAAGAGAAATAAAGGACTAACAAGTTCTAGTAAAATCAGAAATACCTAACAAAACAAAGACAAAGATAAAACCACTAAATCAGAGATATAAAACCGCTGTACATATTGAAAGGTATTCACATTTGTTAATTATTTTTTTTTTCATTTATTAATTTTTTAGATTTTTTTTTTTTTTTTTTTTTTTCATTTTTAGAAAATAATGCTCTACTAGAAGCGAACTTTACAACTGCCATGTTGAGTGGCAGTAGCCTCAAGCAAATATGTTACAAAATTTTAAATATTTTACCTATGTGCTTCAAAATATCAATTTTTAACGACTAAATATATTTTATTTTGTACTAAACATTTGATTTTTGCAATAAAAAAATTTGACAATTTGTGCACCCAAATCATCAAAATAACTTGACAGTTAAAGGGTTAAGCAGAATAAAGTAACGATACAGCTTTTTCTGAAGCAACGTTAAAACCCATACAGTTCTTCCGTTGTGTTACGCAATGTTTCCGTAAGAAAAAGCTCTATCGTTGTTAGAAAAGTTTATAGAATCCGAGTTTTTTACACTGTAAAAATGTTGTGTATCCTTAATCCGTAAATGCGGTGGCAGCATTCCATATCCAAAGCTGCTTCTAGCGCATTGGAGTAACTTAACTTGCGCAACTTGATGATCGATGCGTAACGATACACAATACACAAGTTTTATCAATTAAGCTACTATATTGTACTGCAGGCACTTACGCTGTCATCGCTTCAACGGCGCACGGTTACACATTTTTTTTTCAGAGTAGAGAAATTCTAGTAGCACTTTTTTTTTTTTTTTGACAGTGTATCATTTTAGCTATCCAAGCCTTGTTTACAGGAAGATGCTTCTACTTTTCCTATGCAAGATAATTCCAAAATAACGATCAATTTTGATTAAAAAAAAACTTCCAATGAATTGGCTCTTTTCACATGTGATTGAAGAAATACCCTCCTTATAAAAGTAATAACAGCCATCGTTTCCTGGAAACTGGGTGGTAAAGTACTGTCTAAAATTTTTTCGTGCGACCTCCGCCGTATCAGCGCACGCGCCAAGTCTCTTCGGACTTTCTCGAAATAGGGGGGGAAAGCAACGAGAAAGTAGTAAGCAAACAAACGCTGAATGCATCGGGAAGTGCGCATTCTTAACCTATGTCCCCTTTTTCAGATGGAAGCGTCCGTGGCTGCCAGGGGCACAAAACGCAATCAGACAGTAACTGAAAGGGTGCGTCATCTCTACCAGACAAATACGAAAAGCAGCCACTAACAAAGGTTAACATCAAACTACTTATGAACAAATTTTGCCGAACCAGCTTCGTCAGGATTCATTTTCGTTCAGGATGTTTTTTACTCCCCACGCCACAAGTACGCTCGATTTTATTCACAAGTAGCCTAAATATTTATTCTTGTTACTGGTTACGTTTCGTATTTCGCTGGTACAGACGACGCACCTCTTCATATGTTTTTCCATCCTGTTTCTAAAAAACGGTGGCTGTTCTTACTTTGATAGAAAGCACTTATTCAAACACATAAGTAAAAATTAAATCATTTGTGTTTCCAAAAAATAAATCGTTATTTTTGGAACGCCCTAAATAAATAACTTAACGACTACATTTCTTAAGGGTCGAGGAATTGAAAAAACGGCTCGAACTGACGATTTGTCCCTTAATCCTACAAAACTTCAACTTGAGTCAAAAACAGCATGTGAGAGCAAAAGTAGATGAACAACTAAATCGAGATGCAAAAAAAAAAAAAAAAAAAATATTCTTGAACATTTTCGGACACAGTGTCCCAAATAAGCCAGATTTTAATGGATTAAGTTAATTAAGGATTTATTTAATTAAGCAGCATAGCATATGCTCATCGGATATTTTCTGAAGTCACACTAATAGAAATATAATCCATCTAGGCGATCCAAATATTAACAATTTTCATCAGAGAAAGTAACATTCATTTTTTAGTCAGGATAATAAATATGCTGATTTTCCCATTAAAATCTGGCTTATTTGGAAAACTATTTCCGAAAAGGTCCAAGCACAATTCTTGTTTTTTTTTTTTTTTTTTTTTTTTTTAATGCATCCCGATTTAGTTGTTCATTTACTTAGCTGTCACGTGTTGTTTTTGACCCAAGTAGAAGTTTTATAGGATTAAGAGGCGAATCGTCAGTTAGAGCCGTTTTTTCAATTCCTTCATCTGTAAGAAATGTAATTTTTCTTGACCTTTTTAAAGTAAAAAACAATGTACTACTATACTAGGGCTGATTTGTTCCTTCACTTTCAAAAACTTCGGTTACCAAACTTTCTCATCTTCTTTACAGGAGAACTACAGAGACTTTGGGATTTTGATTATTCATTGAGCAATCTCTGCGCTTTATAGTTGAAGAAAAAAGTCTCGCCTTCTCTCCACCAATCACATTTCAAGGGATATTTGCATAAAATCTGACTTTTGTCTAAACTTTTGCAACAGTGAAAAAAAATGTCTTATGTAATTCCCAAAGTTTGGTTCCAGTAATATTTTTAAAACTCCAGACACGTATTTAAAACTATATTTTCTACCTGCAGTAAAAATTTAAAAGCATTTTGCCGAGTAGTTTTCTTTTTATTCATATATTTGCAATTTGTCTAAACTTTTGCATCGCAGTGTATATATATAAAATGGATGTATGTATGTTTGTTCCTTATACAAATCCAGTTTTGTCAGATATTCATTCAAGCTTGGCACAAAGGCTCCTTGATGCACTAGAATTCACATAGGCGGGGTTTTGAAATTTTAAAAAATCCAAAAAGATCAAAATTCAAATTTTTTGACTCAAAATGGCCATTTTCTTTCAATTTTGAATATGCAGAGATACGCCTTTAAGCATACAAATTAATAAAATTTAACACGTTTAATCATGAGTATTTTTCAACAAAGATTACGATAAACAATGAACTATCATTTCAAGGCTCACCTATTTAATTTTAGCATGAAATAAGTTTAAACAATTATAATTAGCTATGTTGTATTAATAAGCACCCCAGCAACGCTGGGTAAGAAGCTAGTATTATTTAATTTTAGCGAAATAATATGCAAAGTCATTTCAGAAAAATAAAAAATGTATATAAAAATTTCTAATGCTATTCTACACCCCACGTTTCAAAATATTAAGAACCGAATCTTTCTAAAATGATCTAATGGTATATTAGCTTACGATAATGATACTGATGCCTTGGACGTAAAACTAATTCACCAGTCACAATGACGTCAACTGTTGCTATGAAACAACATATTTTTCAGGAAAAGATATTGTATTTTCAAAAGGTCAACAGAAGCATTTCTTAATGCTATTTATTGTAGACATTGAGTAGCTTTTCATTCTGTTTTTGATCAGTATATTATGTATCCTTCTTGTCATGACGCAACAGTAAATCTAAGAACACACTCCATTAACATATTAGATATTTATTATGGGGACTTTGACTCAGTGCAATTAATCAATGTTATTTTATAGTGTACAAGCCAATAACTTAAGATGTTTGTAAAATATTTCATAAGTTACGATACGTGTATTAAAACTATATGCATTAAATCTTTATTGTTTTAAACATTATGTTTAAAGGAAATGGAAGCAGTATTGGTTTAGCTAGAAATGCAACGTACTTTTTTAACAAAAAGTTATTGGGTCTGTTGGGGTAAAGGAAAACAGATTCTCCCCTTTGTTTTGGATCAACTGAAATATAATAACTTGTGCATTGTGTCCAAAACGACTCTCTAAAAATAGATAGTTGATTATAAAAAACATTTTATTTTATATCTTTTTTTTTTCTTTTTTGTAGCAAATAAAATCATGCTTCATTTTACCCCAGCTTGTTTTTTTCTACTCCAGAGACTATGAGGTAAATGGAAATACACCATTTATTTATCCAAGAGGTTGAAGTAGGTAGATAATCGCACTGTACCCACTTAGTTTAGAAGCTGAAAAGTGAAACATAAGCAATACTCAAATTGTGGCCGAGGAGTCGCATACGACTATCTATAATCTAAACTTATTTAAAGAGAAAAATATTATAAAAAGTAAAATTATGTGCCAAATTTATGTGCGAAAAAAAAGTTTAATGTATTGTGACCTATTTGCTTACATCTGTTGGATAAGATTTTTTTTAATATACCTTAAAATTAGCAGTTGATTATTATGAATCTTCCTCCAGTAATTTCGTGTATTTTGAAATCAAGAACTAATGAAAACAAATCAGTTACATATACGTAGTCGGTTTTTTTTACCCAAAATTAGTAAAAAAATCAGAATACAGACAAATATTTGGGGGGGGGGGGTTGTGGCCTAATATTATTTGTTAGGGGGTGTCCGTTTAGTGAAACCTAAGAATGGCTCCACGGAGAAATTGGATGAAATTTTGACAACTCAGCTAGTTTGAATTTGGGACCTTCAATAAAGATATTTTTCCTTTCCCTCAGTAGTAGCTCATATGAAACGAAAGTTTCACAGTGCTACCAATTTCGAAGCATAGGAACGATGAGCATTGAACAAAGAAGGGATAGAGAGCCAAAACGCAATAATGAATACCTGGTCCACATGTCTATAAATGGCCGTACAGCTTTTTAGGGGGTTAGTAGCACGTAAGTCTACTCTTACGGATCTATTTATTAGGGTGAGTCGAAAAAATCGATTTTTTTATTTCGAAATCGCATTACCTGTCAAAAGTTGTGGTTTAGTATCCACAACTTGGGAAAAATAAGAAAAAAATTCTAAGTTGACGTCTTCGGTTCGCGCATGAGGCTCAAAGTTGGAAAAAATATGTTAAAAATGGAAATTTTCAAAAAGAAAAAAGAAAAAAAAAAAAAACTGTAACTTTTTATAATGCAAATACCATAAGCTGTAAATATTTTGTGCATTTTTAATCTAAAAAAATATTTTATAGCTTTTACATACGATCTTTAGTTTGCACATCAGCCTTAAATTGGGCTAAAATCGCCTACAATGTCAAATTTCGAAAATATTGATTTTTTTTAATTTCGAAATCGCATTACCTCTCAAAAGTTGTGGTTTGGCATCCAAAATTTGGGAAAAATAAATAAAAAATCTAAGTTGACTCCTTCGGTTCGCGCATGAGGCTCAAAGTTGGAAAATATATGCTAAAAATGGAAATTTTCAAAAAATAATTTGAAAAAAAAAGTAATTTTTTTTTCTATCGAAACTGCTTTAAATTGTTAGTAGATAACATAAGTTGAACACAAAAAATTATATATAACTTTTAGAAGATACATTCTGTTTGTGTATAAGGCTCAAGATATGAAAAAAAATGTCAAAAACTGAACCAGAATGCACTATGTCGGCGCTGTGCCGGTATATTTTTGTTCTACAGCCGACTTTTCTAGACATTACACATATTCTAGGAGACAGTTCAAAGTCCCTGCAATCTGCACTCCCTTTGGTTGTCACTTAGTCAGCTAGACCCGCCAAACAAACAGCATCTTTAATTAGCAACTGAAAGTGAATCAAAAAGTGCAGCGTGTTTAGCTTTGGGTGAGTTTTTTTTGTAACTTTATAGCATATTTTTATGCTCAAGTTTTGTTATACTGTTCTCCGTTCTCCGAATAATAAAAAATGGAACCCCGGAAAACTTCTAAACGTTTAATTATTTGTCCGTTTTTTGGTGTACCGAAAGGGTTAAGTCAAAGTGTTTTAACCACATGTGCAGATGTGTTGTTAGCTTGCTTTGAAGAAAAATCGCAATCTGTAAAAGGCGAACCTTTTTCAAGGATTTCAGATTGCATAGCTCATAGAAGAAATTTACTGCAAAGCTTCTATACCAACGGTCAGTCATGTACGTATTGTAAAATTGATAAAGGATTAATATAATACTACACTTTGAGAAAGGCATTTAGTCGTGATAAAGATAAATTGAACTTCAAGACAACACTCAATCCTTTTGTTAATTAAGCGAAGTCTAGACTTTTTGACGTTGCTTCTTTCAAGTGTGCAATGAATTTTTCGTGTTCTTGTACTAAAAAGCCAATCTCTTGTAGATGTACACTATACATTTGTGCATTGGTATAGAACGCACATTGGTATTACCACTGTACATTGGTATAGAAGCTTTGCAGTAAATTTCTTCTATTTAAGCAGATATGCAATCTGAAATTCTTGAAAATGGTTCGCCTTTTACAGATTGCGATTTTTCTTCAAAACAAGTTAACAATACATCTGCACATGTGGGTAAAACACTTTGACTTAACCCTTTCGGTGCACCAAAAAACGGACAAACAATTAAACGTTTAGAAGTTTTCCGGGGTTCCATTATTTATTAGTCGGAGAACGGAGAACAGTATAACAAAACTTGAGCATAAAAATATGCTATAAAGTTACAAAAAAAACTCACCCAAAGCTAAACACGCTGCACTTTTTGATTCACTTTCAGTTGCTAATTAAAGATGCTGTTTGTTTGGCGGGTCTAGCTGACTAAGTGACAACCAAAGGGAGTGCAGATTGCAGGGACTTTGAACTGTCTCCTAGAATATGTGTAATGTCTAGAAAAGTCGGCTGTAGAACAAAAATATACCGGCACAGCGCCGACATAGTGCGTTCTGGTTCAGTTTTTGACATTTTTTTTCATATCTTGAGCCTTATACACAAACAGAATGTATCTTCTAAAAGTTATATATAATTTTTTGTGTTCAACTTATGTTATCTACTAACAATTTAAAGCAGTTTCGATAGAAAAAAAAATTACTTTTTTTTTCAAATTATTTTTTGAAAATTTCCATTTTTAGCATATATTTTCCAACTTTGAGCCTCATGCGCGAACCGAAGGAGTCAACTTAGATTTTTTATTTATTTTTCCCAAATTTTGGATACCAAACCACAACTTTTGAGAGGTAATGCGATTTCGAAATTAAAAAAAATCAATATTTTCGAAATTTGACATTGTAGGCGATTTTAGCCCAATTTAAGGCTGATGTGCAAACTAATGATCGTATGTAAAAGCTATAAAATATTTTTTTAGATTAAAAATGCACAAAATATTTACAGCTTATGGCAGTTGCATTATAAAAAGTTACAATTTTTTTTTCTTTTTTCCTTTTGAAAATTTCCATTTTTAACATATTTTTTCCAACTTTGAGCCTCATGCGCGAACCGAAGACGTCAACTTAGAATTTTTTTCTTATTTTTCCCAAGTTGTGGATACTAAACCACAACTTTTGAGAGGTAATGCGATTTCGAAATAAAAAAATCGATTTTTTCGACTCACCCTACTATTTATGCCGGCTCCATCCATTCGTTGACGTCTTCGGCACCGTAGACTGTGTGCGAGGATTTCTTCATACATGAAACGATTGATTTTTCAATGCTTTGTCGTCGCGGCAAATCATTGAAAGCTGTGTCTGCACTGAGCTCATGAGCACAGAGCCTGTCAGTTAACTGGTATCAAAATATTTTTCTTTTTTCTAACCAATTCCGCTTTATTTTGTTGATCCATGATGTCCCTATTAATTTAAACGCTATTTTGATGATCGCTGCTTTCTAGAGTAAGCTATCGAACTTCATAGTGGTCTAAAACCAGGAGTTATGGACTGGGGTGCGATCTTGTATCATGGGCTACCTCAACTGCTACGGATAGAGGGTAGAATGAGTAGCAGAAAGTGCATCTGGGAAGTGCTAAAGGCCTAAGTCTTTCCCACGTTCAAGGCATCCCTGGAGTCGCTTTTCAACAAGATGATGCACGCTTACAGGTAGCAAAGAATGTCTCATGTTACTTTCCGCCCAACACATGCAACTTCTTCCTTTCCCTGATTGTTTGCTGGGTATGCGGCTTATAGGAAAGGGGGGATATTTGATTATTCGAAGTCTCGCTGGTGATTCGCTTTTTGCAACTTCAACACTGACTGCGCTTATAAACAATATTGATTTCTGATCCTCAAGCAGGCATTAAATAGCCAAGAACTATTTTTAAACTCCCGCTTCAGTATGTACTATACGCTTTCAGAAGCAGTTCAGAGGGCGCTGCTCACACAAGGCCCGCGTGGTGGCTCTGAAACTTTACTACTTTGCATAACGTTATGCAATTGACTTTTTCCTGTTAATTTTATTTTCTTTGGGTAATTCTTTCGTGGTTTTGACATTTCTACAAATAGCAGTATATATACACTGAAGTGACAAAAGTCATGGGATAGCAATATGCAAATTTTCAGATGGCAGTAGCATCGCATAGAACAGGTATAAATGCGCAGTGCTTTTACAGAGCTTTCATTTCTGTTCAAGTTATTCATGTGAAGAGGTTTTAACGTGATGATGACCGCACGACGTGAATTAACAGACTTTGAACGCGGAATGTTAGTTGGAGCTAGACGCATGGGTCATGCGATTTCGGAAATCGTTAGAGAATTCAACATTCCCAGATCCACTGTGTCAAGAGTGTGCCGAGAGTATGAAATTTCAGGCATAACATCCCACCATGGACAGCGCAGTGGTCGACCGCCTGCACTTAAAGATCGAGACCGGCGACGTCTGCAAAGAGTCGTAAATTCTAACAGACAAGCAACACTGCGTCAAATCACCGTAGAAATCAATGTGGGACGTACAATGGACGTGTCTGCTAGAACTGTGCGGAGAAATTTGGATTTCTTGGGCTATTCCAGCAGAAGACCGACTCGAGTGCCTTTACTGACAGAACGACATCGCTTGCAGCGACTCTCGTGGGCACGTGAGCATATCGGTTGGTCCCTAGATGAATGGAAAACCGTGGCCTGGTCCGATGAGTCACGATTTCAGCTGGTAAGAGCCGATGGTAGGGTTCGAGTGTGGCGCAGACCCCACGAAGCCATGGACCCAAACTGTCAGCAAGGCACTGTTCAAGCTGGTGGTGGCTCCATAATGGTGTGGGCTGTTTTTTCATGGCATGGACTTGGTCCTCTAGTGCGACTGGACCGAACATTGACTGGAAATGCTTATGTGCAGCTACTTGGAGATCACTTGCAGCCATTCATGGACTTCATGTACCCAAACAACGATGGGATTTTTATGGATGACAATGCGCCATGTCACCGGGCCACAACTGTTCGCAATTGGTTTGAAGAAAATTCTGGACAATTCCAACGAATGATTTGGCCCCTAGATCGCCCGACATGAATCCCATTGAGCATTTATGGGACACCATCGAGAGGTCTGTTCGTGCCCAAAATCCTGCCCCATCAACGCTTTCACAATTATGGACGTCTATCGAGACAGCATGGCTCAATATTCCTGCAGAAGACTTCCAACGACTTGTTGAGTCCATGCCACGTCGAGTTGTTGCACTTCGCCGGGCAAAAGGAGGGCCGACACGATATTAAGAGGTATCCCATGACTTTTGTCACTTCAGTGTATATATATATATATATATATATATATATATATATATATATATATATATATATATATATATATATATATATATATATATATATATATATATATTCCAACCATTGTATAATTCTTTTTAACCCCTTTTTAAAAAATTCGTAATACCTTACGTCGAAACCTTTCAAAAATGTTCCACTAAAGACATCCCGAAGGAACTTTTGCGTCCATCTTTTAAAGGTTCTGGAATTTTTTGAGAGATCTAGCAATATTTCACTACAAAAGGGAAAGCATAAAATAACTTTTCTCGGGCACAATAAAATGTAGTTTTCTTCCACCGAATGAATTGTAAGAATGTACTGTTTGAAACTATTTTCCCAGCTGTCATCAAAAAATCTAAGCAATAGATTAATGAACTTATTTTGGTGGAAAATGAATTGATGCCTTGTATCTTTTTTATGGGGAAAAAACCCAAGCATTTTAAAATCCTTCTGAAACTAATGAGTTAGGAACAAAATACTTTGCAAGACAAATTTGCTTTCATGAACCATCGTTCATTCCTATTTCTTTGCCCTTTCTTTTGCTGTTTGTATGAACTGAAGAAAAATCCAATACTCAAATGATCTTTCCGATACCATCTTCCCCCCTTCTACTCTTCTGGAGAAACACTCTTGATTCCAGACAACAAAACATATAGTTGCTACGGGAAACATAATGTAATTGGTGCTTTTTTGCTTTGTTTCTTTTCAGAACTTTTGAAGATTTTTAGGTCTTTTATGAAGCTAAGCACCTTGCATTGATGAAGTTCTGAAATAGATTTCATTGATTTCGATTTTGAAAACTATTAAGTCGTACTGTTTGTCTTCTCTTTGGGAAAAATAAACTAATTATCTTTTTAAAACATATTACAATGTTATAAGTAAATTAAACCGGAGAAGGTAAATGCATATTGTATAGCAGTAATGCAAAACAACCCAAACTGTTTGAAAAATTCTTTAAAACACTAAAATCAAAAGTCCTTTTTCATACATGTTCTAATTTAAAGCAAAAGTTTTACAACAATAAGGTTTTTCTAAAAAAATTTACTTCTTAAACAAAATGCGTATACGGTTCAATATATTTTACAGTTTTCCAATTCTTGAACAATTATAATTTGAAGAAAAAATATTTGAACGAAGATTTAAGGACGGTAATGAGAGCCCTGGTCGAGATTTTTAGCGGAAATATTGATTTCTTTAGTTCGATTTATTTCTTCAAAATTTATGAGAACTGGGGGGGGGGGTTGAAAACATATAGAAAGGTAGAAGAGTCAACATACGCATGTTTTCTTATCTCATAAAGATAAGGGTTTTTTTTTATTATTTCAAAAATTTTATACATTTTTGTATTTTCAATGTTTAAATTTAAACAGGTCACCCCACAAACACTTGCAGACTTTATGAAAAATAACACTTTACTGTGTCACTGATTTATAGAATTAACAATCCTCAGAACCTGAGGATAAATATCGCTAACCTCTTTTGCTCTTACAAATCTGTTAACACACCGCGACTCATCAAGCATCGAATTTTTAATTCGATCTCAATTAGGACAGGACACATAACGCTCTTTTATCTTCTCCCTTATGTACAGCACACACAAGCATGCACACAGCCTGGTTGGATAGTACATATTCTTTCTAAATGACATACCATAATATCCCAAAGCGAGCTGTTCAAATTGTTACCGGTTTGGATTTTACGATGCTCCCTACCTTTCTTTAATTTAAATTATTCTCATACAAAATAATGTGCAAAATAACATTTTGTTTCTCGTTTCCAAAATTTTATTAACTCATTGATACTGTTAACAAAACCAAAAAAATTTATATAAAAAAATAATAATACAATTAATATTGCATAAAAACATTATTTTGAAAATGTAGCTTCAAATTTTTAAAATATATTTGCTTCGAGAAAAAAAGAAATACATGTTGGCTGGTTTTACCTGCTTAGGGTGTTCATAAATATTGGTTAGCTTAAACGTCAATTTATTAAACACGAAACATGTGAGGTCTTTATACTTTTTAGTCTTTCTCAAACACGTATAAGTCAATTATCTGAAGTGTTTACTTTTTTTATGAAAGAAAACATTCAACTTTTCAACTATGATTTTTGAAACACATGCAAGTCAGTTTTCTGATATGTTTACTTTACTTATGAAAGCAAACAGTAGATTAGCAGTGCAAATTTTCAAGAGAGCAATTTCGTCAATATTTTTTGTTCTTATTGATATTAAGAACATCATATTTTGAAATAACGAAACTGCATTATGCAAATTGACTTTGCTGAAAATCAATACTTATTTCACGTATTAATGAAAGTTCAAGGAATGATGTATAATAGTTTCTGCGTATGATCATCTTTTTTTTATATATAAAAGGAGAGCGGTAACTTGTTTTTAAGGCAAATTTTGTAAGTAATTTTTTGTTCAAAGCCTGAATTTTACTATGAATGTGCAAAATATATCTGTCTAAGAACAGAAAGTGTATGCTTTTTTATGCGCAATTTCTAGAAAAATTTAAATTTGGTCACTCCTTTAGATTTGTCGTTGAACTTTTCACAATTCAAAGTATTAAGAAAAATGTGAACTTTTTTTTACCTTTTTTTCCCTTTTTTGCAATTTTACCATTTGTAGCGCTTAATGCACAGAAAAAGACTCGATAATTTAAAAATTCATTTAGGAGATAGATAGATCAGATGACTTTTTTTATTTTGTCCTACATCGTTACCACCAATTGTTATTTTGCTCTCCTTTGGTGTTTGTCACATAGTAGAAATATCTTTGATACATATATCTTTATCTATTCAAACAAAATCAAGTTTCCAAGTGTGTTTTTTTTAATATTGTTTTTACTATTATTGAAAATGCTAAAACCCCATAACATTAAATTACAAGGAACTTTTGAAAAAAGGAAAATTTATAGATATTGCAAAAGTGTACAGCGTTTACACTTGTCAAAAATGCAAAATATGAGGTATAAGTTTAAATCAGAGAATGGTCTTTTTGTTAGTTTATTATCACTTTAACTCAAAGTATCCAGCATGTCACTGTTGCTTGAAAGTTCCTTTGGAATATTTTTTTCTTTTTTTTTAATGTTTTGCAACGAAATACAATTATGAACTTTTATCTTAATTACTCGCATTATATTCATGAATGCAGTTCTGTTTCATCATCTGCAGTTCATATTATCGGAGTTTTAAAAGCATTTGGTTTGTGCTTGAAATTTTAATGTGTAAAAATTTCGGCATTCTTTCAAAAAAAAAACAGCATGTTGAGGGGTTTTTTTTTATTTTATTTTCAATAACTTTTATACATTTGTCCTCGTATTTGTCTATTTTATCACCAAAAATTATTTATGAATTAATGATACATTTTTTACGTAATAAGTAAAAATCCAAAGTACATTTTCATATAAATTTCCTTTTCCACACCTTTTGGGAATACTTTTATCAAAAAGTTTTGAAATCCTATGATGACATATAAAATACAAATCGCTTTTGCAATACATTCAGCCAAAAGAAAAATATGATAATTGAATGCCTGGCCTAATAACGTCAGCCTATCGTCGGATTAAATCAAAGATAACTTCGTATACTTTAAGCAACGTGTCTCTGGAGATAGATCAAACATTCAGTAAAAATGGCAACCATTAAGCAATCTACATTGTCTTATATGTCTACTTCTGATCTACTTACGGAGGTGTATTATATTTGTCCTAAAGACAGGTGGAGATATTGTGAAAAGCAACAAATTTACTCATCATTTTCCTGACATTAAATGAAGCTAGACAGCAGAATCTAGAACTTTCAATGGGTGAAAGTTTCTGACGTTTATGCTGCGCTATATTTTTACAGAGAGGAATTTATGAGGTATGATGTAATTTATTACCTAGTTCTTTTGCCGAATATTTAACATTGCAAAGTAGAACTCCTGCTACAATGCCAGCTTCTAATCGGCAGTAGTTTGCTGGGGTTTCCATATAATTGTGGCCAATCTTGAAAAATATATAAGCATGTAACTCATAGAATATTTTATTATATACTAATATAATTTTTCACAATTTTAATTAAAAATGTGCCTACAAAAAATTAACTTACGATGCAAATCATAACGTGTCAATAAGAATATTTTGCTAACTTCCATTATCAACTTTAAAGGCTGATAACGTCCATAAAAATACGTTATTACGACTTAAAATGAAAAAAAAAGTTACAATAAATATGTTTCGGTTCCTTAAATCATAAAAGCGTATTCTTTGTTCTTGCAGTTTTTGTTAAGGATATTATTTTAATAAGTGTGGATAAACTACATCAGGGGTTTTGGCCTTTCGATATTTTTTGAAAATTTTAGTACATTAATTTGAAATTTTAGAATTATAAAAGCATTTTAAAAGTTAAAGATCATATATACATAATATAAATATAGTAACTGAAACTATATTATTATTCAGTTTCTTCAGTTTTCATTAAAGAATACTATGTTATAAAGATCCTTCACAGGATAAACAAACGACAGTAATATTTGTAGATTATCCTTCAACACTAGGTTTAGCTTGCTTTTCTGTAAAAATAGAATGCAAAACAATTTTTTTAAACACAATAAATCATGTACAGAAAATAACAACGTTACAATGCACAAATGAGCAGGGAAACTGCTCATTGTAATTCTTTGTTCTAAATTCTTTGTAAACTTTGTAAACAATAAATCATCTTTCAAATTTATAGCCAATAGTAAAATAATTTAATTTTAGGCAACCATGTTACTGTTAGAGTTAGAACTCGATATGTCGCAGCACTTTAAACCTTATTTCTAAAGCTACCACTCTAATGATGTTAAGTCATATTTTCTCGCCAATTTTAACATCTCTGCCAAGTACAATACACGCCTTTTACTTTCATTACTACTTATTAGGTTCAAACAACACATGTTTCGATTCGACATTACCCAATCGCCCCACGCTGCGAGCAACTTATCTCGCCCACATATGGGGTTGTTTTCCCTTAATTTAATCCCTTACGAGTTGAGATGTCCCCCTCCTTCTTCCCGCTTCTTAATGATTCGTTTGAAAGGATTTATAGGAAATCTATGAGGAAGGTTTATTGGAAAGGGGATCTAATGGGTAAGGTAGGAAATTCTCACATAGGTGCACTCCAGTAAATGGACTTATGGACGAATTTCGATATGCTCATTGTGGAGGGTGCGCATATTGTTTGTTTTTCTCAAAGTGAAAACGTGATAACACAATTCAATTACAAACATTTTCAAGTCCGTTGATGTTAGCATTTCTAACTTAACTTTTAGCTTAGAATTTAAATCACAATCATGCATGTATATTTATGAATTAACAAAGCATATATTGATGAATAATAGAAAAAGACTTTGCGCACTGTTCGTCAATTACACGCTTTTCTCAATGTCTTCCGCATGTATTTTGAATACTTCTTGGGATAGCTTTACGCTGTTTATAAATAATTGTCTTTTTTTAATTCATTATTGGGAAACTGATTTTAGAATGATTTTCTTAATTCAGACCCTCTTTTAACTCGATTATTTACAAGTATTATCGATTTTGCAATGTTTAACCCTGTTAAAAATTCTTCACTTTGCCCAGTAACAGGATTTAACTTGAGCACACATTTTTGAGCTTGCAGTCTGTCATATAATTTTGTTTCCTTGCAATTAATTATACAATAAAGACGAATTTTACGAAAAGAGTGTTTAGAATCATCTACTTTCATTTAAAAGGATTTTTCTAAAGTCATCGTTCACATCTGTTTTTTTAATAAACATTTTTCGGACCAGATTCTTTACATGTTCTAATTCGTTCATCCAAATACATATTAAGCTACTGGTAAATATCTGAAATGGTTCATTAAGTTTGCTGCAGCAGCTTCCGGAACTAGTTTGTTATCATTTTTTTACGTTATTAATTTTGAAGGAGTATACATACAATCATTCAAAGCGGTTTTGATTAAGTTAGTAATATGAAAACTGACTTGATGAGAAAATTTAACAATAAAGTAATCCATACGTTTAAATTAAATTAATAAAAAATTCTAAATAATATAAAATAATAGAGTTTTCAGCAATGAACTCCTTTGGTCAACGAAAACATATTCAGTTAAGAAGATATTTTTCAAGAAATATTGTTAGTTATAATACTTCTCTGTATAAAGATCTCCATTTCTGCTTTTCACGCGCAGTAATCATCATCTTTCAAATTCTTTGATAGATGAGATTTATTGACTCATTACAAAAATTAAGGGAATCAATATTTTTCAGTGCCTCCTTTTTTTCTGTTGCGTCTTTTTTTTCGTTTTGTGATTTCTATTGTCAAATATAGCTATAATATCAAATTAATCATTTAGAGTTTCTATGAAATTACGCATTGTCTGTAATTTTTGATTGAATTTTGTATCGATCAAAATTATTGATTTATTAGAGACTGGGATAAAATTTTGCACTAATCCTATATTTCTCTCACGGAACGAAATGATGATCTGTTGCGTAAAATACCTACAAAGGGGGGGGGGAGCTTCAAAAATAAAGAACAATCACATTATTATTATTGTTATTACCACTATACATTATGTTGTAGATTTGATTTGCTAATATAAACTGCCTGGCAATAAATTAGAATTGACTAACACAAATCCCATATGTGGGTTTTTTTCCCATGTAAGATGATTATAGTTAAGCTGCTTTTAGCCATCAATCTTTTACACAATAAGATTAAGATGTTCTGCTGGTTATTTTAGTTCATTAAAGCTTATTATATTTTTATTTCCTGTAATTGGTAAATGTTTTGACAAAAACATGTCATTCGCTGCTGCTAAATTTATGTTGAAAGGTTATTGAACTTTATTTCGCATCGCTGCCCTTGTGTATGTCTCTTTCTCTTGGGCGGTTTTCCCCCATGAACTGTTACTAAAATAATTTGTTTTCACGGTTCCGTAATTCCACTCTTCACTTTTTCTTCCTTGTATTAGTGGTTGCTTTGAGGGGAGTGATGCTTTCGGCAGGTAAACTACACATCTCGGCTTAAAGTCTTTCACATGATATTTTATGAGACTTGAAGAGAAATCCTGAATTTTTTTTCACACTTTTTTTGCCCATATGTCCTGTTTTGATTGAGTAATTAGTATGAATTTATATCAACAAATGAGTGTTTTAATCAAATAAAAACTCTAGCTCATATCGTTCTCACACATGTATCAGTATTCATTTTAATCAGAAAATGAATGAGATTTTTATACCTTTCGGCGCATTTTAAACTTTGATCGCGCAATGGTTTATAAAACATTTAAAGTGATGTATTATTTGCATTATATTTTATTGATACATCCGGATTTTACGTACATAGGGGTAAAAGGCAATGGAAGTCATCAATCAGTTGGTAGTCAGTATTGTATCATCCGAACTATTGACCAATTATTATTCGAAAACAATACTAATATAAATTATTTTTTTTTTCCACGAGTAATACTAAAACGTGAAAAAAGCCTTTAAAAAAAAAATGCAATGAGTAATTTTTAAAAGAAATACTTTGTTTAAAATATTTTTTTACTCGACACTTCAACTCGTTTTTCTAAAACAAAAGAAAAAAGTTTCTTACACGATTGTTTCGCTTTTTAGCCTTCTACACCTCTAGTGGTAAGACAAAGCTGAGAAATAGTTTTGAAACAAAAATTGAAAATAAGAAAAAAATAATGTGTGGTAATGTAAGGGTTCCCAAAGTGTGTGAAATAGGGATACGTGGATGGAGCGGCAGAGTGTTTACAACACTAAATCTTTGTTGTTAATTAAACAAAAACGTCTAACGGTTACTCATAAAGGTCTCCCCTAGTTTTATGTATTTGGTGTCAATAAGAAGAAAACAACAACCTTACTTCTACATGATTTTTGGTCTTTTCCGCAAGCTCATACAAATATGGACATATGATAAAATTTCACTTTAAAGCTATGCGTACATATCTAGAGATCTATTCATATACAAATAAAAAATATATACATTTACATGGATAGGTAAATATAGATATGTAATTGAAGTACATAATTAGGTTGCTGTGAGAAAAATTCTTTTGTTTAAATAGGGCCACGACTTAAAAACATTTGGGAATCCCATGCTAACGCTTCGAAAACTAATTTACTTAATTCAAAAAAAAAAAAAAAAAAACAGAATATCAACCACTAATCAATTTGATAACATTTAAAATTTCCAGTAAAAAAATCTTCTTAAAACTATTTTGACGTAAAGCTTTAGTTTACACTAAAAAGGATAATCTTACCCTTACCCAAGTTTATGTTCGAAGTTTTTAAGTTAAGAAAATGAATAAATAAAACTAATTTTCTGCATACATTAGATTCATTATTTTGTTTCATTTAGAGTAAATAGAGCTGCTAATATAAGCTAATACGCCAATGATAATATATCATGTTTCTAAATAAAAAAATCTCCTTTTAAAACGGTTTCACTCGATGCTTCACTTCACATTTAAAAACCATAATTTACTTTGCACGACCAAAAATTTTCGTTTCAAATTTTTTTATCACCAATGCACGCTTGGTTAGGCAAGCCTACATATTTTTTATGAAAGTGAGAAAAGTAAATTGGTTTCATCTTGATTCCTTTCTAAGGAATTTTGCTCCCTTTTAATGAACTCTCTTGGCAACGCGGCAAAAGCACGAGCCTTTTTCTTAAGTGCTCTAGCGTAAATAAGTAAAGCAAGCGTCACACCTTGGTAATTTACTCTAAGTTTGATGCATATTTTCCATTGAGACTGAACAAAAGAGCTTTACCAGCTCTAGTTTCATCTGGCATCTTGCCTTATCCGAATGAAGTCTGAGCGCGTTCTTTCAGATGCTGCGTAATCTGCTGGGTTCTTTGAGGATTCTTTTTTTTTTGCCTTGTTAACACGTGTATTACACAAAAAGGAGGATTAGTTTATTTATAAACACTTCACGGCATAAATATATTTTTTTTCTTTCTAAGTAGAAGATTTTATTACGTGTATTCAATTACATGGTATGTTTGCTCTTTTAAAATGATCATAACTATCATTAGATGCAGTCGAAAGTCTTCCAACTATGTTTAGTGTTACCTTATGTGTGTAATTTTTCAACACGACCCGTTAGTGGACTGCAAAAAATGAGCAGTTGTTTTTACAATATAATACTGGCAGCCGAGGTTCCAATTTAAAACTGTAAAATGCACAGTAATAAACTGTAAATATAGGCAATTTTACAGTTTCTTTCTGTAAAGTTAGGCAGTTTATTGCTGTAAAATATAGCTGTATTATACTGTAAAAACAACAGTAATACTGGCTGCAGAGGTTCCAGTTTAAAACTGTAAAATTCAAGGTAATAAACTGTAAAATTAGCAATTTTGCAGTTCAGTACTGTAAAATGAGAAATTTTACGGTTTAGTAGTGTAAAAGTAGAAATTTTGCAGTTGATTACTATAAAATGACAAATTTTTAGTTTATTACTAAAAAATTAGCTGTATTATACTGTAAAAATAACAATCATTTTTTACAGTGTGGTGACCTTATAAAGATTGAATAAATATATTTTCTGCTTATTTTTAGACAAAATTGTAGGTCTTAAAATAATGACTGTTTGTAAGTATTCTCCAAATATACCCTTGCAACCGTTACTAATCTAAAGTAAGTAAATATAAATAATAACAAAACATTGAAATGTCAAAAGATGAGAAATGAGTTGTGAAATAGTGTCTATATACGCAGAAAAGGACGAATATTTAAAAATTTTAATTACTTAAAAGCTTGGAGGCCTATTAATGGATAGAGAGGGAATAGTGAGCTTTGAGTTACACGGAATACCATATGTTACCAACTTTGGCTGAGTACTGAAGATTCAGTTAAACTTTTGAAACTAAAATTTTTATTTTAATTTTGAGTAGTATTAAAATGAAAAGTATTATTTTGTTTAGTCAAAACTGATTTATTGTAAGTAAACATTAATTTCAATAGTTAGTTTAATTTTTTTAAACAATATTTTAATATTTCATATGATGTGAAATTCATAAATTGAAACACGGGAAAATTCGGTACCTCAAGTGTTTTCTTTAGTTATTATTGATCAGCTTTGTAAATGTGTGGAATGGTGACAATCATTTTTTAAGTTGAATATAGTTTTTTTTATAAATGGCAGTAACTTGACTTTAATGAATACTAAACATATTTTGTTTCTGGTTACTGTATCATATTTCAATGAGTTAGAGATAGTGAGCTTAATTGATTTCGTCATAGGATGAAATGAAAGAAAAAAAAACCGGAAAAAATAAGCTTTAACATGTAATGTCTTATTAGTTAAAAATTACTTTGAATGATCATAATAGAAAGAAATTATTTGTATCAATTTTGTACAGTTGCACTATGTTACAACTTTCATTCATTGTATGAAAAAATTATGTGATTGCTTTCATGTCGAATATTTAATTTGTTTTTTACTTGCATTCTGTTACAACATCTAAAAGTATTCGACCAAACTGACTTTTTCGGTCTGTCTGCTAAAAAGGTAGTAAACCAAATAATAACTTAAGGACGGTCCGTCATGTATCACTAATGGAGACGAAAAGGTATTTCTTACGTTTCAAAAGTTTTTTTTTTATTATTATTATTATTATTATTATTATTATTATTATTTGGCGAAGAGAAGGGGAAAGTTTTCTACGTTTGGAGAATTTTCTTCTTACGGCTCTTCATGGCGAAACGTTTTTTGATAAATTGCACCCCAATCGAAAGAAAATAGCCTGATTCCGTGATAAAAACCAGGTTAGTGGCAAGGGGTGTCAATTCTCTCGGTGAAGAGTGCTTTTTCTGACCAATTACACCTATATGGGTTAATGCATTACGTTGGGTGAAAACATGCATGCAAAAGAGAAAAGCCAAATGAATATCAAAAAAAATGTCTAAAACTTACATTACAATGACAAAAAATAAATTAGTTTTGTTATAAAAGCCTTAAAGATGATCTCTAAAGAAATTGACGAATTAAATTTGAAGATTAACTCAAATTTATTCGCGTTGTGTCTGTTAAGTAATTATTATTTACTTTGGTACTACGTTAATTTAGATAGGTTACATCTCGTTCTATTTTTTGATGATGCTGAACTGGTAGTTGCTACTACAGTACTGACAATAATGCAAGCAATTTATTTTGTTCTTACTCTGATCTATCAACCTGATAATCGCTTAAAGGCTATGCTTGATAAAAAAAAAAAAAAGTAAATTTCTTTTCACCAGGTGAGAAATAAATAGCCTTATTTAGTGTTTGATATTTATCGAACTACTTCTACGCTATTAAAATAACAATAGAATCCTTATTTAATAGTGTAAGTAAAATTTTGCAATGTTTCTTTTTCATTTTCATTTATTTACTTTTTAAGTAAACTAATGACCTATGTGTACAAGTATTTATCTCAAGTGGGAATTTTGGCATGGAATAATATTTCTATAATTTGCTATTACCATTGATTACAGTTAGAATCAAACGCGTGAACTTTCTTTTACCATTTTGATGAGGAATGTACCAAGTAGGGTTTTTTTTTTTTTTGGACATTCAAGATCTTCTTCGTAATACAAAGATAGTAAAAAGTTCGAACATAATTTGCTCATGAGTAAAATTCTTCTCATGATTCTGAATATTTTTTAATTAAAATATGATTTGATACTAACTCATTACACATCAATCATAGAATAAACAACGCTACGAGTTATGATCGTATCATCTCCAAAAAATGATTGTTGTTCACTGACTGAGGAAAACTAGAATGGATCAATTTAACGGGAAGCAGGATTCTAATCTGCCTCTTCAATCTTTACTTAACTCGGCAGCCCCCCCCCCCCCCGACAGACGATCCTCAAGCGTTTGAAGCGGCAAGTCTGTCACGGTGGCTTTGGCATGTAACACCCACCTACAACTCATAGCTGTTTTCTTTTTTTTTTTTTTCCCTACTGTCTCCATCACTTTCAAGTTATTTTTAAAATTATTCGGGAAGTTTCATAAAGATGAGTGACTTTCCATACCTTCTTGTCAATGTAAAGCTGTAGAATTTTCTTTTATTAGTGAATTACCATGAATATGCACTCGCATAGTGGGATAGAGTTAACATGCCTTCTTAAAAATACCCCGTCTTGTATGGCAAGTACTTCACTTTCTGACACTTTTTTCAAAGGTTTTTATAGTTTACATACTGCTTTGATACACTTCCTACTATTTGAAAGATAAAAAAAGTTATTTTTTACTTAAGGCACTCGGTGTTTTTGTGTATTTCCTTTGCTTTGTGTTGATTATGACTTCTGCTAAGGCTTCTCATTGAAACAGACGATTTGAGTTAAGTTTTAAAAGCAAAAATTATGTAGACAGCGGGGCAGTTCTTTTCCAAATTTTTGGTAAGAAAAGATTTTTTTAAGTTCACAGAAGATGTCTTAAATATTGTCGTGTCACTGCAATAGAAATATAATTCATCTCAATTGGGGGGGGGGGGGAGTTGCTTTCATAACATATTTTGCGCAAATTAAAAGCTTTACGGAAAATTTATGCACAATTATTGCTTTTAGAAACATTTATTGCTCGAATATAGAACTTTTACATTAAAAAAAAAGGAAATAAATAAACCTATTCAAAATTACTTTACATCTATGCTACTATATTAAACTGTAAATAGTTCTTACATAAATAACTCACTTTATACTAATTTCTGCATAAGTCTACTTAATGAATCATTTTTGATACCTATATAATAATTTTATGGTTAGGACAACTTTGAGAAATATCAATCGATAGTTTTGATAAAACCTCTAGTAGCAATAATGATACTTTCTGCTATCAAACTAATTTAATTTATTTACCTTGGTTTTGCTAAAAAAAATACAGTGTTAACGAATGTCGTTGTCATTAGATCTGTCTTTTTGCTTTGTATTTTATATGCCTCTGTTCATAATCGCAATAACAAATCTAGTGACCTTTAATAAACCTATTGTTCTTTAAGACACAGTACATGCTGCTTCCTATCATTAGTTGTGGTAATTTGTTCTGTGCTAAAGAAAAGAATCATGAGGTACTGTTCAGAAGCGTTTTTTTTTTTTCTTTAATGTTTAGGCAGGGAGGAATACTATGTTATAAAGAATATACATTATGGCTTACTGTTTCTTCTGCTCATTTACAAGACGCAAGCATGTCACATATAAAGCTTATTTGGAAGAACGTCTAATTTTTTTTTGCTGTATCGGGGGCATTTACCTCCACATCAGCATCACGTGGTACTAGAAAATATAATGACTGAAAAAAAAATCTAGCAATTAATGTCTGCTTACGGTGAAAATTTACTACACCAATATACAGTTCTTCTTTCATTGTAGTGATTTAAATACACTCATAAATGATTGTTTTCTCTATTGTTACACTTCTCACACATAAAGTTTAGAGTGTTTTGTGTAATGAATAAAACTGTTAACTAAATGTCATTAAATTCATTGAATGGTTTTTGTTCTGTAATGTCACGCCATTAGTTTTATTACTGTTGAGTGAAGCTTCATGTGCATGATTGAAAATGTAGTCTTTGTGACAGTGATGTGATATTTTTACAACGCATTCTTTTACATGTATTAATACAATTCGTAGTTGAAATAGGTAAGACAAATATAAGTCTTACTTTTTTTCTTTTTTTCTCTGAAACTTCAACTTCGGTTTAACTTTAGATTTCACCAACACCTATTTTCATTAGAAAATAACAAATATTTATTAACTATAATATAAATGACACCATTAAAAAAAAAAACATTTTTTTTTTTTTTTTTGAAGGTTTAAAAAAAAAACACAAGCAGTCAGATCAACCAAATAATTAAACTTGCTACAAAAATTTTATCAAATGAATGTTCCCCTGCCTTAATTTTTTTCATGTGTCATATTCTATAACACGAAGCTCTTAAACTAAAAAAACGCATAAAGCAAAAAGACAATTTTTATCGGCCTACATACGATTGGTCAGTATACTACATTTTGTTGTTTTGGTTTTCTTCTGAAAAATATCTTCAATCCCTATTTGTTTTTTAAAATTAATCAAATCAAAAATATATTTCTAACTAACCTTCATAAACATATTTCAAGAGCGCACTGCTCCTTTAAAATTAGGATAATCTAATCAGAAAATAAAAACTTTAATTGAAAACTGTTCAATGTCTAGGGTTTTTATTCTCCTGTAGGACTTCTCTGATAACGAAACTTAAAGCATATCTGTTGATGAGAAAAAATATGATGAAACATATCAAAATCTGTAGTTTTACCCGTTTTTTACGGTAATAAATATGCTACTTAACCCGTTCATCTCCGTTTTTGGTGTTTTTTTATATGCTCAATATGAAAGTGAAAAGAGATGATTTGAACCTCTTAAATTAAATGAACAGATTAAACCTCTATTATATGCTGAAAGAGAAATTGAATGAAAAACTTGCACAAGAATTCATATGCTCCTACTACTACCCTGTAAACTGATTCACGCAAAACAAAGCCATTTTTGAAGCTTAAAAATTTTTACTGTCCCTGGTAAAAATATTTTTTCCCTCTTGGCCCCTCTCTAATTCTTTTAACTTAGCTAGAATTCGAAGAAAAAATTTCTTCATGAAAATTATCTGCAAAAAAATTGCATTTTTCCCATTGTTGAAAAGAATGTACAAACAATGAATTAAAATAAATTTACTTTTTTTAAGGTATTTAAAAGAACAAATGAAAACAAAATGCATATACATCATTTATTTCACTTATTCTTTTAAAACAAAAGTATTTAGACAATTTCCGGTTTTAAAGACATTATTTTCAAATAAAAATCATCTTCAAAAAAAGGCAACCACAATATTTACTATGCTGTACTAAAAAAATCAACTACATACTGACTACCGGGCTCAAAAATGAAATGCATATCACATTTCCAAAAGAAATAAACAATTACCCTAAGAGCATCTGGCTAAGTTTAAAATACAAAATTTTGCCATGTGGGAGAACGCCGTTTAGAATATTTCGTTACTGAGTAATGATCTGCAAACTCTTCACTTTACAAAAAAATTGAATAAAAAATGGTAGCTCTGGCATAACTTAAAATTAATGAAGGGAAAAATAAAGCTGCGTTTCTTAATAAAATTTGGGTTACTATTACGTGTGTGTCGTTTTGTTATTTAAAAGATGCATTTTGATATTAAATAATGATGCATCTGATAAAAGAACCCCCCTTTCCCCTCCAAGCAACGTTCCAGACGTGAAATGGAGTATAGTATTAATTTCAGCTTCATTTTATGTGAGGTAATTTTTTATGTATTCAATTCGTCTAGCTTTAGGAGTATTCAATTTATAAAAGAATGAGTAACTGAGTTCATTATTATTCATTGACCTGTTTAAAAAAAAAACAACAACTCTATCTTGCTTCATAAAACAAAAAGTTAGAACTAAACGAGCCTACTTTCTTGTATGTCATCAATGACTTTTTAGCGTCTGATAAATATTCACTTTATTAGCCGAGACTGCAATTTATGTGTAACATGCAACTTTCAAAGCATTCAAAGCTTATTTCTAAAAAACAAAGTATGCCTCGCTCATCTGATAAAATAGATACGTAAAAAGTAAGTAAACGAATAAATTAAGTTGCGGAACCTTTTAAGCATTGGATTTAATGTATTTGTTTTTCAATAAAAAAAATGCCTTTAATATTTTTCCAAAAAAATAAAAATCACTTCAAAATAAGCATTTTTTTTTTTCAAAAAAAAAAGTTCTGCATTTTTTTTTTTTGGAAAGAATAAAACGCTTTGGATTATTTATTTAAGTCGGTAATAACAGTTAAAAACAAACAAACCCCAAAGAAAAAGTCGCAGTTCACGAATTACAACACATGTTTTCCTTGTGTGACAAGAGAATGTGTTGGAAAAATTTTTGAGTATCGTTCGCACTTTTAACCCACTATTCCTCAGAGTATTTAACAGGAAACAAGAGGATAAAATAATAAACAAAATCGCACTTGCAGTATCACTTATCACTATGTTTTCTAGTATTGCCCATGCATTTGGTAACTATTATAATTTAATTTAAAAGTACATTTACGATTAGAATTTCTAAAAGTATTAACAATTTCCAGCTAAACTTTTAGCAAAATGCTTACAAAAAAATTCTAGATAAATCAGTTTAAAATATTCAAAACTAAAAAACAATATTTTAAGCAACTAATAGATTTAAATAATGCTTTATAGACATGAATTTCTAAAAGTGCGGTAGTGCTTAAGTGTTCATTTACTGTTCTGACTACTGTATGAAGTCTGAAATTTTCAGATATTTTTGATCGAAACTTTAACAGAAACATACTTCAACTCATTGAAATGCCAAAGAAAATAATTTACAATTAACGCTTTATTCCAACCCTCTTAATATAGATAACACTTCCCAATTCACTCCACTCTGTACTTGTTGCTGCACAAGGTGAAGCAAAGAGAGCATCCTTTATCCGACAAGAAAGACTCTGAAGACGAATCCGGGGAGAGAAAAGGTTTTCCAATGAATAGGAAATGAATGAAGACGTCAAGTAGCGCTAATGACCCTATTGAAACGAGATCTCTTATATTATCTGCGTCGTGAATGGAAGTAACAGGCTGTGTTTATCGAGCGACCATGTGCTCCTTGCAGATTTACTTCGGGGAGATCCTTGTAAAAGGATGATGGATTACAGCGAAGTTGTGGTTTATTGGAGACTTCGCCAGATAAGTACGGTATTATGGGAAAGAATGGGGGCGATAATTACGTTTTGGTTATGCACTTGGAAGAGATTGCATGGATAGTATTATGTGGTGCAGGTAATCTCTAGAAAATGCTTCAAAGGCCCTGCCATTTGACTGTTTTTCCGGAAATGTCGTTAGTTGTAAAAGTATTTATTTTCCCCGTTATAATACCAAAGCTAAATTTAAAACACATTCAGTTCAGTTTAAGAAAATGTAAGCTGCTGTGTATCATTTCCTGTTTAATGGCAAAGTGGGACTCAGTGAGGTTCAGTCATAAAAACTCTTGAAAAAGAGGGTGGTAAAAGTTAAAAGTTTAGTTAGAAATTAACGCTATTGTGAAACTGGAAATATATACGGTCGAGCCGGGTTATTAGATATGGGTTAAAAGAATATCCCGCTCAAGATAATATTTTTTTTTAAGTACCAAACCATTGTAATGCATTATTTTCACCCCGGATAATGGAATGTCCCTGTTCAGACTCTGACGTATGTTCCGGCAACACACAACGACGCCTAGCGGAAATATGTATAACAGATGACTTCTTCTGTAACCACGGAGAGAAGCAAACGCACCCAATACCAGAGGTGCCATAATCATCAACCATGAATACAATAAATCCTAAGTAATTAAATTGGTTCGTCGTTATTAATTAAACCAAAGTTGCAAGTGGAAACACTTGAAGGGTCAGGGGGAAAAACCACGGTAATCCACTTTTTGTTGAATTTAAACTGATGCTACCACCTGTTAGAAAAATGAGTGTAATTTCGTTTAGTATATGCAATATTCGTGAAAAAACACTGTAGTCCATGTATTATTGTCATTTTAGAACAAGTATACTGGGGAAGTGTATGAGCTCGTAAAGTTTAAATTTCGTTTTTCTCAAAATGAATCAAATGTGACTACCGTTGGTTTTTCCCTCTGACCCTTCACTTATTAATCAACTTACCAATTTACATAGATTGGTCCTGGTCGAACCAGGAGCCGAAAATGCCTATGGAAAAAACCAAAACTATCAAGGAGCTCAACCGAGCTCGTGGAAGGATGCAAGCGAAATTAACAAACATTTCTAAGTTTCTGGAATTATCAGCTCCTGCAACCGATGAAGAAATGGAAAAACGAACTCTCGGGTGTAAAACAAAACTGGCCGTTCTAGATGAACTAAAAGGTGAAGTGAACTTATTATTCGAGGAATATCTAAAATGCGAAGATGTTGATGAAATGCAGAGACGAAGAATGATGAAAGCATGATTCAAATGCAAGAGCAAAGAAATACATTAGAGGTAAGTCTTCAACGCTTACTCTCTAAGCGTAAACCAATCAGTAAAGGTGCTCAGCCAAGAAATAGTAAAAATAATAATGAAAATTGTTCAAACATCATATCCACCAAATTGCCTGAAATACCATTGCCTATATTCACAGGCAAAATAGAAGAATTTTCAAATTTTAAAGTGCAATTTAATAATTTGATCACTAAAACAAAAATTTGTCAGAAGAACAAAAATTATAATATTTAAAGGCCTCCTTTCGAGGAGAAGCCAAACATGTCGAATGCAATGATGACACCTTTGCTTCATTATTTATGGCTTTGGAAGAAAGGTACTTAAATAAAAGAGCAGTTATTGACATCCACATACAATCCATTCTAAAACTAGAAAAATTGCAAAAAGAATCAGCTAAGGGTTTAAGATATCTAACAGATGTAGTAAATAAAAGTTTAAGAGCATTAAAGATCTTTGATTTAGAATGTAACGAATTGACTAGCGCGGTATTTGTAAATATAATTTTGGCCAAGATAGATTCTGAAAGGCGTAAAAGTTACGAGTTATCCTTAGAGACAAGAAAGATTCCTAATTTAAAAGATTTATTAAGCTTTTTGCAATCAAGGTCGATTATATTAGAACAAATAAGTAAACCCAAACCGCGGTCTCAAATAAATTCTAGATCGAATACTTTAACAGTTAATCAGAATAAGAATCCTTTGCTGAAACCTAATTGCATTTTATGCAAAAATATATCCCATCCTATTTTTAAATGTCCAGCCTTTTATCATTGAGCGTTAACGAGTGTATTCAGCTGATTAACGATCATAAACTTGGCAAAAACTGCTTATATTACCATAAACTTCCTTGTAAATCAAAGTACAGATGCCGTTTCTGCAATCGCAGTCATAATTCTTTGATCCACTTAGACTTAACTCGAAGCCAAGTCAGTTTTGAAAAAGAACAGGCGCCATCATATTATAACTCATCAAAGAAGATGTCTGACGCATCGAATGAAAATTCTTCGAATGTGCTGCCTTCTAATGTCGATAGAAATTCGGCAAGCGCGTCGGTTTTAAAGTCATCAGAGATAAATCCGGAATGTTCGTTCATTCACAAACTTAAATAATCCATTCAAGAAAATTCCAGTAATAAAAAAAGAAAAAACCTACAACCTTGCAGCTCAGCGCGAAAATGTCTTCATGCTTATTAAATGTAGGGCAAGTGTAAAAACTACAAAGTGTTACAGTGCCGGTATACAAATGATAAAAGTGATATCTTCAGATAATTTTGCAACATGTCGCCAGATAAAACCAAAACTAGTGAAAATGATGCTAGGCAGGAAAAACAACAACTATTTACAAGATTTGTAACAATACTAATTGAAGTATTTTCAATTTGTATCTTCATTATTGATAGCTCACATGCCTACTCAATATCTAACATGATAATTTCTAAATGTTTGCCAATACGATAACAATACTGAATATTTCATAAGCAGCTACTCATAACTTTAAAATGAAACGAAAAGTAAAATAGCATACAAGTAAGGGAAAATGAAAAATGTTATAAAACAATGGATGAGACTGCTTTGAGAAGAAGAAAATTGAATTTTTAGTTTACCTCAACTCCAAACGTGGAAACCAAATTAACTCAATAATTGTTCAAATCGAAAAATCAAATATGGGAATGAGCTGTACTCGCCGAGATCTTTCCAACAAAAAAGAATTTGTCAAAATCGGAATGTACATTCAAAAGTTATTGGGGGGACAGACAGACCGACCGACCGACCGATACACAAATTCCTCATCTCAATACCCTACTTTCAAATATTTAATTTTTCGATATTCATTTTACCTTTTTATTTCTTTTTGGCTTTTTGTCTCGGACTTGGCAATACTTTTTTAACTTGGCGATATTTTTTTGACTTGGCGATATTTTTTAGATGCATTAGGCTACTTTTAATACTTGTTTCGTCTTTCTTTTATTTTTAACGGGAAAGTAGGCTAAAAAGGAACTATAATTTAATGTAAACGTATAAAGATCAACATTTACTTAGGCGAAATCCCCTCGTTTTTGAAGAACGTTGATTAAAATTATAATTACATTTTACGTTATCCTTTAATGAAAACTAAACTTAATAATGTGCAGCCCCATTTTTGAAGCTATCTTACGGCAAGACATATACATCTCATTAAAAATTAGCTTTTGTGAAAAAAATGATGACACTGAACTTCAAAATACTTTCAAATTAATTCCTCGTTGTTTAAATCTTAAAAATATATACGAATTGAAGGGCTTGGAGGATGAAGGGGCTAAGTTACGTTTTAAAAATGAACACTCTGTACAATGGTAAGCAATGGATACAGTTAAGCAAAATAAAACTTGGTACATTAAACAGTAGATGTGAATAGACCAATTTCATACGCACACTAATGACAAAACCAGAAAACAAAAAAGCTGCAACAACTGCAACAATAAAACTTTGAGCTTTAATTACTTGCAATTTCTGTTTTGACACCTAACCCCTTCATCTCCCAAGCCCTTCAATTGTAGTAAAAAATCTAAAGATTTGGTTCGCGGCGTCATTTAGACAGGCAAACGTTAAAGCAAACTTTTTAAAAGAAACCAATTGGCCACTAAAAATTTCCTTTTTTTCTTTGAAAATTTGAAAAGAATTCTGATCGCATTCGGATGATCAAATATTTAAAATTTATTTACATGCAAGAAATGTGACTATGATGTTGCATACAAATACATTATTTAAAGGGATTTATGCTATATAGTAAGGGGAATAATATAGCATAAGTAGTCATGAAACTGTTCGACCGTAAAAGTGTTGGATCTGCATTTATTTATTTAAAACTAGAGAAATTACAGCATTTCTATAGTGTAATAAAAACATAAACTTCTTTTAAGTCATGAACTACCTTGCTCCTATGAAAGATTTCTTGAACCAATGTGCTAGGTTGTTTTGAAGTCGTATGAGTATGATTATCACTATGTAGTTGCCACTTCCTTCTATCTCTTCCATCTATAAACATCATAAAAAGTTCCAGACTTTACGACTTGATGTGGTGCATGAGCTTATCACAGACTGTATCTACTAACCGAAAAGAAGCTATAAAATATGCAATTGATGTATCTCAAAAAGAGGGCGTTGCAACTGAAATCGTACCTTGTTGCGTTTGACCGTGCTATTTTTCCTTTTCATTATTTTGATGATTCAGTTTTATCTAAAAGCCATCAAGGCCATTGGAATCAGATAGAAGTTAATTTGGGTTCCACGTTTGGAATTGAGGTAAGCTAAAAATTCAATTTTCTTCTTCTCAAAGCAGCCTCATCCATTGTTTTACAACATTCTGCATTTTCCTTTACTGGTTTGCTATTTGACTTTTCATTTCATTTTAAAGTTATGAATACCTGGTTATGAAATATTCAGTATTGTTACCGTGTTGGCAAACATTTAGAAATTATCATATTAGACACTGAGTAGGCATGTGAGCTATCAATAATGAAGATACAAATTGAAAATATTTCAATTTGTATTTTCATTTCCGTCATTTTATTTACGTTCTGCCTCATAAGATTTAAATACTGACCAACATCCGGTTTCAAACAAGTATTAACATTTGCTTTGCTCATACTTTTAAGCGCAGTGTTTTGATATGTGTGTTAAAAAATAATACATGCAATAATGTATAAAATAAAAAATACTAAAAACGCTTGCTGTAAAAAATTACCAATTGCCGCTAATTATATAACTAATGTAATTAACGATTTAAAACTTAAGCTTCCTTACGTTCCCTTTTTTTATATAGCATAATATGTGAACGCTCTTGATTAAAGAGCTACATTAAAACCATTTTTAAAAGATTATTCTTAATAATAGCGTTTTGAAACAAAAGTGCTCCTAATCTCTCATTTTCTACACTGAGCAGGTTAATTTTAGCTACGTACTCTAGTGTCAAACTCTAATTTTCCAATTAAAAATAGCATACTTGCTTCTGCTTGAACAACACAAATTCATTTCAGAATTTCAAGAATCAGAAACACTGTTTTACGTTCCTTAAAGTTTAAAATAAGCCGAGTTTTTACACAGTGGTCACAGCAGGACATTGCACGTGGCTGATTTATAACTTTTCATACGCGCAATAACGTCATATCTATCATCGCATTTGCTGTCTTGTTTTTTGCACCAAAATATATTTACTACTTACTGCAATTGGTTTTTTCGTGGGATAAAAAAAGTCGCATGTGGAGATAGTATTGAGCAAGTGCTGTTATGGGTTTAAATTTCAAGGTTACTCCTAAAATTCTATCTAAAAAAATGGATACAGTTGTATTGCACATGTTTTATGAAAAGATATATATTCCTGTGTGTGATTTTAAATTCCTCCAAAATAATATTTTAGAAATGTTTTAAAATAAAATGTTTACGTAGTTAAGCATGATATTAAGAAGCTATAAATTCCTTTTATTTTAGTTGCGTTTTTATTGACAACAGTTCTGATTAATGACAATCAAAGTGTAAAATATTTAGTTTGACAGATAAATAGCGAACACTATATCATGTGCCTCCAAGATAACAAAAGAAAACTTTTGATGAATAGTTCCAAAAAAACCATTACATAATAACAAAATGAAATGTAACACTAATGTGGATTATAATTTGAATACAAAAATTTAGTAACTTTATTTCAACTCACGCATTAGGTTTAAAATAGGTACGGTAAAAAAAACTTCAAAGGCAATTAAAATACCTCTGGAATGTGAGTTCTTCGGTGGTTTAAACTGATGAATATAGTTTTTCTTTTTTTTACAGATAAAGTCGATGGAAATATTGAGAACTGTTAAAAACATTTTAAATCTTATTTTTGACACCGAATGTTTGCCAATCATTTTTATTTTTATTCTATATTTACCAATAAAATATTATCATCAAATATCACCGTTATCACTTGTAACAAAGTGTTATCATTATTAACGTTTTAATTCTTATTTTGATTCTTTCACGAATCTGTCTTTTGTCACCTGTTGCAACATTCCGTTGTGATAAATTTGCTGCGAACTAGATTTAGTTGGAAATTTCTCAGGACTTAAAAATGTACTTTAAATGCATAGAAATATTCATTTCAACTGTTTGTACAATTCAAGGGAGGAAAGGAATTTAAAGTTTTAGTTGAGGTGAACCACAGGCTAATTAACGAACTGTTTATTGTTTGTCATATTCTTTTAGTTTTTTTTTCGGGGGGGGGGGATTTGTTGCATTCAATGTCTTTAGTTTTCCTCAAGTTAGCATAGTTTTTTAGTTTTAAAAATCATAAAATTGAAGCGTGCAGCTGCAAAAGAAGATATTTCAAACGTTATGGCAAATGCCTTTGTTTTCATAGATACTACAATACTTAGGTAGGTCAACAACCTGGGTCAGAAAGTTTTAAACAGTCAGTAAGTGTCAAAATGGTCCCTTAAATGGTCCAAAAAAAAAAGAAAATGTTAATTATTTTGTATCTTTTATTAGCGACAGAATATCGGAGTCCCCCTCCCCCCTCCCCCCATGGAGATAACTTTTTTCAACCATATATGCTTTAATTAATGAAAAAAACTATTGCAAAACTAAGTAACCACGATGTGTTTATTTACTATTAATAAAATGAATTCTCTCATTAAGTGTATACTCCGTAAAAAAAAAAAAAAAATAAAAAACTACTAAATTAAACACTTTTTTGTATTTCCGGTTTTAGCAAAGGATCGGGGAGGAGGAATTCGATCAACATCCCACTTACCAGGATATCAGAAACTCCTTGGCGTAACACAATGTTAATCACATCGTCCGGGAATTATTACCTACGTTGACAAGCATGACGAGATTATGCGTAGGCTTTATTTCTATTAACTCATCACGAGACTTAGTTGATATGGTTGGTTGGAAAAAAGTAAATAATAATAACAGGAACTGCTGGGAACGTTATTTTCGGCGTTAAGTAAAATCAATTTTTTGAATGCCTTCGTTAAACTTACCGTAAATTTCGAAACTTTACCCACATTTTATTTTATTCTGTAAGAGATCGATCTCAGAAGAAATCTTTAAAATTACTTCATATGCTGATTGAATGTGTTTTCCGAAGTCTTAAATTAAGTCTTCTAGCCTTAGGGCCATGCTCCACATCAGCAGAAAACGGGACAGAAACCGAAGGCAGAAACTGAAAATCCGGGTACTTTCCATAAGAATACCATTTAATCCATTTTACGTTTCTGCTTAATTTTTCTGCTTTACGTCAATGTGGAGCAGGACCCTAGGCCTGGCATCTTAGGGCCGGCTCCAGTCGGCGTACGATCGCCGAACCGATGCAGAAACCGAAAATCCGGTGACTTTCCGAGGAACAGCAATGTATCCATTTACGTTCTGCTTTATTTTTCTGCTTTAGTATTGTGATCGCGAAAAAAAAATCACTCAAATTTGGGTCTAAATTTTGATTTTGCTCACCCCTGAATGAATGTTGAGTCGTTTTTTCGACCTGTCAGCACGTGCATATGTACCTGCCAACATATAACCAGCCGAAAAATAATTTTCAACCACCCCCAAGTTAATTACGACGAGTTTTCTCGTGACGTCTGTATGTGCGTCGCATAACTCAAAAACTATATGCCGTAGAAACTTCTAGCTTGGTATGTAGGCTCTGAGGATGGTCTAGTTGTGCACCTCCCCTTGTGGTTGCATTTGAATGTTCCCAAGGGGTGTTTTACCCCTTTTTGGGTCAAATCAGTGTTAATTTCAATGCAGACTCAAGTGATATGAATTGGCGCGACCACTTTGCGATATGTCGCCAAGCTTTTGGTCGCCAAGTTGGCGACAAATTTGGCAAAAAAAAATATTTTTTGAATTTGGGTTCAATTTGGCGCTATTGGCGATATTTCGTCAAAAATCCACTGAATGATGTTAAAATCGGCGATATTTAGAAAATGAATCATTGTAAAACCCGATGGCAGAAACCGAAAATCCGGGTACTTTCCATAGGAACACTATGTAATCCATTTTACTTTTCTGCTTTACGTCAATGTGGAGCAGGGCCCTTACTGTGCACCTTTTTTTTTTTCTTTTAAGGCATTTTTTTTTTTTGTTTGTTTACATCGGTTTTTATATCCATAAATAATTCTGTCAACTTCTGGTTACTGTAATGAAGTAATACTTTGAGTAGAATTTAGAATAGTACTTTTCGCATTAACATGTAAAGGGATCATATACCTCAAAATGAACCAAATGAACAAAAATAAGTTTATTGCTTATTGCAAAATTAAAAGTTATTTAAAACACTCAGGAAAAAATCTAATCTCTCAATTGTTTAAAAAGTTATGAGTGATTTTAGGTCCTGTACGCTGTTTGTTCTGATGGAAAAGCAAAACTTTAAAGCACTTTTTCTTGGTGATCGAGTTTTTTTTTTTTTTTTTTTTTTTTTTTTTGTGCTTCCATGTTACAGGAATCGCTAAGGATTTTTTTCTTTTCAAGATATAGTTTTAAAAAATATGTTTTGATTTCAGAGTAATTCATTTAACAAAACTGTGCTTTGAATAAACATTTTAGAAATTACTGAAATTTTTGGAGTATGTTGAACCATTGAAAACAAAATTTGCAAAGAAATGGTTATGATTTTTTACATAATCAATCACGGAATAATTTTTACCTAAAATTATATAAGCAAACAAAACCACATATTTGTAGAGGTGATCAATGTGATCATTAAGCAAAAACCATTTTTGAAATAAGTGCAGAAACAACAAGTATTTGGATTTTAAAAAATAATAACAATTTTCTTAATTTTTTTTTCTTTTATTTATTCATTTTTTAAGCGATCCGTATTTTTAATTTTTGAAAATATTCCCTTTAAATTATAAAAATGATATGAAGGTGATCTAAATCACAGTTGTTTTTCAAATTGGTACCTCAGCATTTCGATATCCAGTGTCACCAGAAAGATTGAATTGCAAAAATAGGGCACTTTTGGTTGAACATTTTTTCCTTCACTTCTCAAAACACGATCAATTTCTCACAAATAAAAGGTTCACAAGTTTGAATCGTCTCTTTTTTTTTAGATTAATCAAATATATCATTACTTTACGTTAATTAAAAAAACGCTTCAATTGCTCATGTAAGAATCACTATAGCGGGCACATTTTCCTAATATTTTTCCCCATGCTATTGAGAAATGAGAATCTGAACATTGTTAAAGAAAAACTATTGTTTGTGAAATATGTTTTTTCTTTAAAATACAACAAATTTCAATATTCAACATTAAACCTTATGGTCCTTAAAGAGGCAAAATAACGAATACAACAGTTAAAGAAAAATTTAAAACAATGCTTTGGTATTAGGGTAGGATTTAATGATCTTCTTTTTTAGATCTATTCTAAGCGATTTTAGCGACTTTCAAGCCTGGTCCACCAGAAAAACCATTACATGTTAATAGTAAAGGAAATGAGTTAATGAATTTCTGCGGCGTGAAATGGATAGTTTGAACGATATAAATTGCTCAATATATATGGGAGAGTAAATGGTGTTAATTAGAGAGTTAAATGGTGTTAATTGCTCCATCGGGATAAATCTGTTTCATTGTCCCTATGTTGACTGGTAGGAACAGAAAAGCCATTATCAGAGAAATAGGAATTGCCTGAAAACCGTTCAAAAGGAAATGTTAAATGATTTATTGGTATAATTAGGATTGCGTTAGGATCAGCAAAGGACCATTAAATACGTTTAATTGAGAGAAAATGCTAGAAAAAATTAAGCACGCTTTAATGTTTTTCGTCTGACGGAGAAAAAAAATGGATTATTTACCATAAGTAATTTAAAAAGTTTTATTCTTTCTTTTTTTTGTCTTTAAATAAAATGAGTTAATTATTTAAACTAATTTCATCAATTGGAAACCTCTTAATAATTAATTATTTTAATCTCTTAATAATTAATAATACTTAGATGTTAAACATTTTGTAGACAAAAAGTCATTTGTCTTTGCCTTACTATTTATTTTTTCTTCAAGTTAAAATAATAATGGCAATGCTTAGTTGTTATTTTTAACAAAACATATTTTCAAACATAGAAAACATCGCAGAGAAGAGGTTTTTGTTTTAGTACACGGCAAAAGAAATTTAATCTCAATGTAAATGATTTCCAATAATGAATATTGGAAGGATAATGCCTAAGCTCGAAACATTTAAGTAATGTAAACAATATTAATAAGACATTCTTAAAAGAAAAATAATTTTGTAAAAGGAAAGTGTAAGATTACATGAACAAAAACAGAGTATGCTTTTCGAAAATTACATCGAAAACCTATGTATGAATTTTTAATTTAATATCATTATTGAGAATAATAATGAAATTTTAAAAAATATATATCTTCTCTATCAATCTTCAAAATTTTTCTTCTTGAGTATTAAAATTAAATGGAGTAAAAAGTAGAACATCAAAATGTAAATGATTTTAAACCCAATTCATTTTTTATTTAAATTAATGAAGTCGAAGAGTAAATATAGCAAATAAATTTATAAACGGACTAAGTAAGATTATTTTAGCTTCATAATCTTAAGATAAAGGAATAAAAAAAATAATTTAAGAAAAACACTTGCAATACTGTATTCTTATGGGCTAAAGTTATAGATTTCTACCTCGCATCGTTGGAGGGTGTAAAATTCCGCTGCCTCGTGTATAAAAAATTTTACCTCATTAATTATCATAAGTGTTATTCTCAGTGAGCTTGAAGGAATATTTGACGCACATTATTGGATAAGAGAGCATGCTGACTGACATCATTTTCCAGAAAGTTAGAACTCCTTTTTGATGTCAAAAAAAGTAATTAATATAATATTTGCTACACACCTTTCCTGTAATTTCGAAGTCTAATTATATTTGAAAAAAAAGCAGCATAAAACTTTGTACTTTAAAATGAGTAAAATTTGACAACATTTAAAAAATAACAAATGTACGCATTTTTACCCACTGACGGTTCTGGGCGTCTCATCACGTCCATTTAACATGTAATTCTGGAACTGCCAGACAGCCGGGTGGTTAAAAAAAATTAAACTCGGCAAAACTCTTTTTAAATGTATACTATATTAGTACTTTTTTAAAAGTTGTCAAATTTTATTCATTATAATTATTATTATTAACTTTTTTTTTAAATTTAAAATTAAAAAATTCGTTACCTCGTACGGTACTAAACACAATTTTTTATGCTATAAAACGAAACTTAAATAATATTCAGAAAAAGCTAAACATATTAAATTTTTGAATCTTGAATCTTTGGAAAAAGTTGAAAAGTTTAGTGACGGGATGAATAGAAAAACAGAAACTCATTTCTAACGAAACAGAGCCTTTTTACCTTCATTGCAGACAAAACCGAAGAAAGACAAAATATAATTTTGTGTTTTCGAGCTATGCAAAAATTGTACTACAAACTACTTCTTAGCATCTACGCTTGAAAATGATTACATATTTAAATCTTTGCATTGCTAATAATAAGTGCGTCAAATAAAACATTTGTGTTGTAATTTTTCTTTATAGATAATTTACATAGTAATCTGTAAAGGTTTGGTGTTTTGCTCTCGCAAAAAATTAGTGACTATTCACTGAATGCAGAGAGAGCATTGTGATAAAGATTACTACATTTATGAAGTCGGGTAGTTTTCCTCAAAATGCAGTAAAAGTATTTTCATTATCCTTTATTAACATTGAATTCATATCATTTATCGTCCAAACTCCCACCAAAATGTTTTTAATATAAAGCTCAAGTAAAATTTATGGTGACTTCATTTATTCGCAAAAAATTTTGTAATACAAGGAATATTTATTTGGCAGACCGTGGAATTTTACTTATTTCTACAATCGTGAATTAAATTACTGGCTACTATTCACGCTTCTTTGATTTGTTTGCTTACGTGTAGTAAATTAGTCTTATTAGGTATTTGCTTGGATAACAAGCTTAATCCGCCTTAAAAATAACTTTCAGTTTAGGACAATAGTTTCTTCATTTAAAAGCGTAATTAACAACTAGTATGCAAAATCAAAAATTGATCACAGAATAAACATACAGAATTAAGTTTAATTTGGTGTTGAAACTAGTCAGTTCAGCGAAGCTCGAGTCTCTGATTAAAATAGTAATTGTTTGAATGCATTTATAAATGGTTTTACTAGCTGTAGGAAAGTCTTCTGGCTAAAATTCAATTTTTCCGCTGACATATTTTCAACTAGGGTCATTCCATTGTGACTAACGTAACATTCAGAGCTGATTTTGTAACTGTTTTTACTTGTAACTTAAAGGATAAAAAATATTTTTTAGTTATGTTGGTGGATTTACAATGTACATGGTATCTATGTATCATTTCTGCTAAGAATTTAAAACAAAATTACTGACAGTAGATATTTTTTCAACCAAAATAGCAGTGTGACTAACGTAACATTTTTGCAACCCTGAAAACTAATGCTCATGTTGTGAGGCAAAAATTTCTCAAAGTTAAGCAAGTGTTAAAAATTGAATGATGTATTTGATAACTGTGTAAAGTTGGCTTTTAAAAACATAAAACACATTTATTAAATCCTAATTTTTTTTAGTCTTAAGTGTCACTTTTACTCAAGATGGAGTGTGACTAACGTAACGTGACTAACGTAACCATCGAATAATAAGCAGTATAGACACACTACAAACTATTTATTATGGTTAATCTCAATGATTATTACAACAATTTTTCAATTTTTTTAACTTCTTATGTTGTACGATTTTTATTTATGCATTTATTCATTTATTTTTCGATACTTTTTTCACTTCGGTATTTTTTTTTCTTCGGTTGAGGTTGACATTTTTATGGAATGACCCACTACTCTTTAAAAGTTTGGAAAAAAATAATGTATTATGATAGTATAGGATTTCATTTTGAAAATCACGTGTTTACTTATGACAAATAGGATACAATTTATAGTGTGGCACATGTGGAAAGGAGTTGTAATTTTCTTCATGAAAAAAAAATTAAACTCGTTACAAGGAACAGCAAACAGTTCACGCGATCCTTTAATGACTACGTAGATATTTCATGTGATATTAAATTCAAAAAATATATATATTTATGATTAGTATAATTAAAGAAGGTGTTTTCAAACAAAAGTTTGTTGTAAAAACTACATAAGGATGCAAATACATGCACTATGTAATACCAATATTGTGAGCAGTTAATTTCCCATACATATCTGTGTTTTTAAATCCGCATAAAAAATGTGTTTCTTTTATTTCCACGCATGTATCGTATACAGTGAAATCTGTGTATAACGATACTCAAGGGACCGAGAAAAAATATCGTTATAGACAGATTATCGTTATAGACAGTTTTGCATTGAGTAGATGGGAAGTTGGCTGGGACCAAACCAAAATATTGTAATAGGCAGGTTTATCGTTATGTACAGTATCGTTATACACAGGTTTCACTGTATATAGCATTCATTTTTTGGATAAGATATATGACTTAAAAAACGAACTAGCATTCTATTGGAATAATTTAGCGGGAACGAAGTATTTTCAGGAAAAAATTAGAATAAAACTACATTATTCAAACACAAAGTGCAAATTTACATACTCACCCATAAGGAATATTACCATTGAGTTCAGTAGACGTCAGATAACCTGTGAAATGGCGATGATTTGTCATAGGGCGTGGTCATTAGGGCAGTATGCCTATATCTTATGAATAGAATAAAGCGAGACGGATTATCGCAAACAAAAAACAAATAAATAAATGAATAATGGGAAAAAAAGGAATTCATACAACTTTAATCCTGTTGAGTAGAAATATAGGTTAGTTGGAAAAGGTTGATTTAAAATACAGGCTGTTCCAGTCTTTGACCGGTATGAAAGGAATAAAAACTGAAACAAAGGCATTTGCCTTTGAAAAAAATCCATCATGTCGGTTTTTGAGCAATGTGAAACTCATGTTACACACTTTAGTACGAATCTAGCTCAACTAGACTGTAAAAATTATTCCCGGAACGCTCCTGAAAAATAATGAGCCCAATTTCTACCAGTAACATTTGTGGCCAAAAACAGGAAAGCTTCTGGCTTCATACCTTTCTGAAATTAACCTGAAAATTTTCTAAAGAGTTCAAAAAACTTCGCAGTAAAAGTTACTCATGTTTCTGGAATAAATCAGGAATCTTCAAAAAAAATGCAGATATGTTTATTGTAATAGCTTGGAGCTTTCCTGATTAACCAAGAAATGTCCTAAAGCAAATATGGCTGAAGCTAAAGCTTGCAATTCTTATAAAGCTATAATATCCAGGCACTGCAGTTTGCCTCAGATCAGTAAAACTAGGAGGTCCATAACTAAATTGAAGACGTAACACTAAATACGTTTTCATACTGGTAACCAAAAAAATTTTCACAACACTGAGAAATCTGCATTCATGGAGCATAACAAGTCTAGAAATTTTTTCGGTAGATACTTGTTTTTTGCAAGAAACTGTTGAAAACCTATGAAAATACTGGAATGCTGTCCGTAAATAATATAAAACGCTTCGAAATTTATTACAATGTATCCACCAATGAAAAAACGGAGGAAGGGGTCTAAAAAATCTTACAAAAAAAAAAAAAAAAGGATTGCGCAAAGGGTTTTAGAATTGATGTTCGACAGTCACGCAAATATAAAACCATTCAGTGAAACACTTCATGTCATAGCTTTCAGTGGTAAAACAAGGTGTTTGACTTACGATAACATTCCATTCTAAGAATCTTTCATAAGTACTGAAGAATGTCTAGAGCTAAAAGTAGTAAATTGTTTTAAACGAGAAAAGAATTATAAAGCATGATGATTTCAATGCAATGAAGAAAAGGTTTAACTGTTTTTTGTAACATCAAGACGTTAACCTCAAGAATAAAAAAGAAGAACAATCTTTGTTCTTATTTTTTCATGAATCTATGATTCTCTTCGAATAGAAAAGAAGGTGACTATTTCGGCTTATGCACAGGTCGGTTCTCTTGCAGTCGGGATCGCTTAACAGCAGTGTTTATCTATAACTCCATAGCGCATCGTTTTTTGCCAAGTACCGTGCATGTTAAAAATAAATGCATAGCTTTAAGGTATCGTAAGTAAAACTAGAGTTTTTTTTTTCTCCTTTTGGTAACTGTTGTTTGCCAGTGCAACAAGAGATGGAAGCTTTTAGAAAAAGGTAGCTACCACGGAAAATATCTAAAATTAGGAATCACAAGAAAAGAAACAAATCTTCCTTGCGTTTTCAAAGAATGTTTTGAGTCAATGTGCTACAATTAAGTGAGAAGAATGGTATATATTGGGGCATACGACACAGCACGGTTTCATGCTTTGTTTAATTCTGCATGAATAAAGAAACACAATTTACCCTACTACTCTTTAACAAAAATTTAAATCTGCTGTGTGAAAAAATTCCCTTTTTCAATTTTTAGATCCATAAATAAATTTTCTTTGGAATGCTGGCCTAAAAAGAGTTATTTTTAAGCACAGTAATTGTAAATTGTAAAGTTATTTTCATTGTTCCCCCAGGCATTATCTGAAGAATCAATTTGAAACACATTTAGTCTATTGCTCGATTCATTTGAACTGGTGTAACACTTTTAAGCATATTTTAGCGCTTCATTCCCGGTATTTCAAAATTTGATATTCAATTGCAATACATTCGAATACAAGTAACCATTCTGCATTAAAATATAAAGTATCAGTTTTTTAGAAAGGTATTCGCTTTAATAAAATTTATATTTGCATGTTTCGGGCGTGACCGTACGGTTACGCACCTGATAGGTGGGGGTACACTATGTGGGTTATAAAATTTGCACCCCTCAAACTATGTAAATTCATCAAATTCGAAAGTTTTTTAAAAAAATCAAAACTATTCAAAAATGTTTTCAAAACTATGTCCTACTACATATTAGACAAACAAGAAAATTATTTTAAAAAAGGACTTTTTCTTAGCAGTTGTGATCTATAAGCTTATGAGCTTTTTCACACATTTGTAAAAACTTAAAAACAAAAATGTTTGTCATACTAGCTGAGTGGCCCGGCGTTGCACGGGCTACCTCTGTATAAATGAACTATTCAGCACAATACCCAATATAAAAATACCACGCACTTTTATTATGTGTTTAGATAAGTACCCAATACCCATGTTGTACTAAATCATAACAAATCAAATTATTTATTTAGATTAGCAACTATATGCAACTGTTTTAAAAAAAAAGTTAGACTCATTTGAAGCCAACGTATATATGTGCTACATAAGAAAAAAAACGTTGAATAATTAAACACTACCCAATATAAAAATACTATGCAATTAAATTATGTGGTTAGTACCAATGATACAAAATAGTAAAAACGTTACAAAAATATGACGAATCATATTATTTACTTTGATTAGTAACTATCTTAAATCATTAGTAAAAAAAAAAAAAAAAAAAGAAGGTTTGACTCATTTGAAACCTACTTACCTACCTATTACATAAGAAAAAAAAAGTCAAAAGAATAAGAAAACAATACCCTATATATATATATATATATATATATATATATATATATACTATGGTTTTAAATGATGTGCTTAGTTAAGTACCCGAGGTACACTATTATAATAAAGTTACAAAGAACCACAAATGAAGAACAAATACTAACAATGCAGAAACAAGGAAGACAAATGTTAATAGAAAAATCCTACAAAACAAATTATGTACCTGAATATCAAAGAAAAACACGAAACCATTTCGTGATCTGATCCATGTGGCAAGAGGCAACTCTCGAGGCTAGAGCAATTGTCAACCTGCACTCTAAAAATAATTTTAACGAACGACATCTCTCGAGAAGAGTGGAAACTAATCCACATTAAAAGGCAAATCATTGGGAATCATTGGAGTGCAAACTCTAAGCTCCCCGTTTGAGCAACTGCTTGATTGTCAACCATTGAATGTAGAGGGCGCCTCCACAGTTGCAAAAGCTTAGCAATACTCTTTATGAGCGCCATCTCTCGAGACGAGAGGAAACTAATTCTTTTCGTAGAGTTTATTATTTTTTACATTATTATTTTTAGTTATAACAATAACTCCTATAGCCTAAAGCCTTCCTGGATAAATGGACTATTCAACACAAAAAGAATTTTTTAAATCGAACCAGTAGTTCCTGAGATTAGTGCGTTCAAGCAAACAAACATACAAACTCTACAGCTTTATATTATTAGTAAAGATTACTTGGTTAGCTCTATATAAAAGCAACTTAACCATCCGCAAAACACAAAACCCAAAACACTTATTTTTAATTATTGAAGAAAATACTTTAAGTCGATACAAAAGTAGGCATTTTCTTCATCTTCGATACTCTGCTTTTATTCTTTTGTTAACGGCGTGTTCTTTTTAAAAAGCCAACGAAGGTGAGTATAATAAAATCAGGCGAATAAAGCGAAGTGAAACGAAACAGAACTACTGAGAACTTTTATCATATCAAAGATTAAACTCCCTAATCGTTCCAAATCCGATATCGAAAAACAATATCAGAAGTTGCGATACTTAAAGACTTAAAATAAAAATAAAAAAAAAACGCAGGCAGAAGAAATAAACAATATTAACTTTTCTTTGTCCACACGCTCTTTTGCTTTTCTTTTCGAAAAATGAAGCACATATTTGGCTGCAGGAGAAATATTAAGGAATACTAGTTTATCGAATATTGATACCGGAGTAGCTAAAAATAATTATTATCTTTCGAATGAAAATTCAAAAATTCTTAATTTTATTGGATACAACAGTTAGTTTCCAAAATGTATGAAAATAGTTCAATTTTCTTTTACTTCATTTTATTGAGTAAATGATAATTTATTAATAAAATTTTAGTCTTAATAATTTATTTAACAAGTTATTTTATATTATTATCTTTACAAATACTGACAATCATGTTTACAACCCAAATACTTACAATTTTTGGTTTAAAGCTCAATGCGTGTTCATCTATTATTGAATTGCTGTTTAAAAATAGTCAATGTTTGTTAATAATATTTATTAACTAATTTAATCATGTGTAGACTTTGTCTACACAGATTTCAATGCACATATGATTCAGAAATTTTCCAGAAAGGTCATGTATCATGATTGAACGTGAGGGAAAAGTTTGAATTTTAATGTGAGCAAAAGTTGTAAAAACGGCAGTAAAGCTTGGTTGATTGAGTTGATTGTTGAATGCAGTCTTTTTACTCATTTTTCAATGATAGCGATTAGTTACTTCAACTCAAAAATTACCATAGTTTGCATCGCAGTAAGAAAAAAAAATTTTGTCTGGATTCTTGTTTATGCAAGTTTTTATCCGCGAACGACTTGATTAGATTACATGCAATCTTGCATGTGGTATTTTAGCTTAAATTGTTCGTGCATTATTGACATTGGGCAATTTCTTGTAATTGTGTTTCTGCAGTAAGTTTTGTGTTTCGTTTTTCTTTTATGTCTTGAACGTTTCGAGACCATTTGCATATTCTTCTCAAACTACGCAGACATATTTTACTGTTTTTCTTTTCCTTGGGACAAGTCATGAAGCAGTAATGCAACTAGTAAAAAAGCTTTTTATGGGTTTTTTATTAGTTTTTTTCTAGTTTGTGTGTAAGCTGTACTTCTTAAAACTCAAGATTACTTTTTTTTCGAACGAAAGTTTCAATCTTTACAGTAATTTCCTTACATCAATCTCTAGTGTTTCTTCTCAAAGCAAAAAATCTTGTAAAAATAAAATTATTTTTTTAATTTGTGAATAATCGTTACATTTTTAAGTGTTAATGATAACAGCGGAAAATATGAAAACAATAGTTTTAATCTTTCATCAGTGCAAAATATTATTTTGCATTTGAGTTAAACATTGAGAAGATATGAGGGTAAAACTATGAAAACCCAACATACCGCTTGACAGATCACAACTGGAAATATTCCTGGAAATATAATATAAGTATTAAATATGCACATCCAAGTGCAATAAACTACTTTTAAGATCTGCGGGTACGTTTGAAACACTTAATCCTCAAGATCTTTAAGACATGTTATTAATCACCCGCCTTATCAATCTTATCAGGTTGAGCGGGAAACAAGCAATCAATCTAATGTTTCGCAGACTGGATTGAATTTGTCATACTCATCTTCAATACGAGTCTTTAATACGGAGAGTCGAAGACAGCATGGGAATAAATAAGTTTAGTGTCAAACATTTTCCGATAGAGATCAATTTTCCACAATTTCTCAAATTTGACAGTTTGCCTTGCGTATCATGGGCAAGAGTGATTACTATAGTTACGTTGAATTGAAGAAAAATAATGCACATCAAAATGATGGTTGCGAATTGCAAATCATCCAAGATTGGTTATGGTCCAAGAAGGCCAGCGGGATTCTTTTTACTCAGCGTAATAATAGTGTGTGTGTGTGTGTGTGTGTGTGTGTGTGTGTGTGCTTGCAAACAGAAGAAACATAATGAAAATAGCTTAAATAGGTAGCAATCAAAAGGCAATCTTGGGACATATTTTTGATGCAAAATTATTTACCCACGTCCACTCATTATTGAGTTATAAGGTCTAAAGTCTGGTGATTTTTTTCATAAAAAGCGCCAAATTTAAAGACTTTGAAAGAAACAGTTGACTCAATTTCATCGTCTTCATCCATGACAATTAATGTGAAAGACGTCTTCACTACAACTCGCAAAATTTGGCGGACTTTAAAATTTTGGTAGAATTTAAAACTTTATACTTCGGTGACGAGGATCCGATACCAAATAATGCCTCCAGAAACATGCTTTACAATTCTCTTCCAATTGCTACGTACTTGGAAAGATTGGGTACTTTATGTGAAAAAATGCGTATTTCTTTGTTTCATTTTAATGTGTTTTGTTGCTTTTTTTAAATAGTTTCTTACAGGGATTTAACCCACATCAACTCGGAGAGGTTTAGTCAGCCCAAATCATAGCAGTGCAAAAATATAATGTAAGATTTTCAATTGTAAAATATTATATTAGCTTTAAACTTTTACGTTTAGTTGAAATTTAAAAAAAAAAAAAAAAATTTGAGTACTTCGCCGTTTCAGATTGTTCTGCTTCACCTTAAATATCTGAATTTTCCTTCATACTTACATTAAATTTCTTTATTTATTTCATGTATTAATCCATAAATTCGATTTTTTTTTTGTCTGAAAGTTTCTTGTTCACTGACCTGAAAATGATATTTTTACCTTTAAAACCATATGATAGATATACTTTCTGCCATTAATAATATAAGCACAAGTGCACACAAATATTTAGTACATAGTTTTAACTCACAACTTTTTCATGCCAGTAAATCTTAGAGAGATTATAATAAAACTCATTAATCCCACTCATTTTTTTTTATATTTGCTAAGACTTTTTTTTCTTATTCCACTTTTGTCCTCCCTTTCGGATTTAGTATTTTTTATTTGCTTTGCGAGTCATTTCATCAGGATTTCAGCGAATCCACATCAAACATTTTCTTATTCCATTGTGTTCCAGTGAAGCATGTTCTTAGTGTGTCTAGTACAAGTTAATAACTACATGCGAAGTTCATATTTTGACGTTTCAGCAGCATTTTTTTTTCCTCCCTCTTTAAAAGAAGGATGAAAGTGGGGCATTTCTGTTTTAAATTGCCGTAAAAGATTAGGAACTGCGACTAACAACCCACACGATTTCTTCTTCAAGATATAATTGGTGAAATAGGAGGTACAGGAAGATCGCATTTTTACGGCTGACCGATTCCGCAGAGCTAAATACTCTATTAAACATCCCCGGCTTTATTATGCAGGTTTGTACAAGTGCTATTGTCACGTAGCCCCACTCCAAACAGCACTTTCATCTTTTCGTGGAAGCGACTTCGTCCAATGCATTTCGAGTGCTTTTGTCATTGGGCAGAAGTATGAGGTCGTTGTCCTTTATCCTCTGTTCCATGCAGAGATAAATAAACATGATGGGTATTTTACGCCAAGCGTGTATTCTTGAAATTATGGCATGTGATAATCATGATATCAAGGGCGGCTCTTATTTTCTGTGAACGTATTCCGAGGGATTGGTGCACAGAGAGGAAGATTCATATTTTGCATTAGGACAATAAATATCCTTGTTTTTCAGGACTTTTCGAAGCATCAGCTACGGCATGGCAGGAAAGGCGAATAACTTATTTATGTAGTTTTTTAGTAATATGTATGTTAATTATTTGGCTTTTTTACATCTCAAATCATAAGGCTCCAAATACATAAGCTCCCATATACATAAATAAGTATACTACTAAATGGGAAGAAAAAAGTGCATCAACAAAACATACATCTAACGAAATACAAATGTGATAACGATTGCTGACTTTTTTTTAGTATCATCTGAGGTTGATGAATCCAAAAAAAAAAAAAAACATCCTGATTTTAGAAAAACTCTTTCTAACTTGAGTTATCATTTAAATTTTTGAGTATTCTGTTTAAAATGACAAAAAAAAAAAAAAATTGTTTAATTTAGAGTAAATATTATGCAAGAAATACATAGTACCAAATTAACCCTATACTGCATGATTTTTTGTTCTTTGAAAGACATATATATGTTTTTTAGTGTGATAAGAAAACATTGGAGCACATTAAAAAAACAATAATTTTGAGGATAGATGGTTATATTTGCTTTAAAGATACCTAATAGTTGCTTTTTATGCTTGAGTTGCCTTATGCATGGTCAAAAGGAAAAATAGTCCATGTATCTAATTGGCAACGCTATGCAGTGTAGGGTTAAGAATAATGAATTCTAGCTATGGTCATAACATAAATCGATTAAAAGACGATTTCAATCATTCTAGTCGTAGCTATCACTGAGAGACAAGAGTGACAATTTAAGAGTACAAATGACTTTCAGATAAAGCTCATAGAATTTTTGTTAAGAGACAATAACGCATCAAAAACAAAATCTAAGATAAAATGAGGCGTTAAATTCATACACCATTTAAATACGAAGCTAAAAACAAGGCGGTTTATAACTTGAAAATCAGGATGAACCAATGCTTTAATAACTTTGGTTTATTTTTCTGTGAGAGCTGTTGTAAACAATTTAGCTGTTACTACTTTTGAGAAAAAAATGGTTTTATATACATTTTTTTCAGTTTTACATTATATCTTGATACTGCAAACACTCACAAATTCGTTTGCTGTTGTTGTTGTTTTACAGGTTTGTAAATGGTTCATACTGCTGTTATATGAACTTGATTTGTATTCAAAATAATAACATTGAATCACTTTTTAAATTTATATGGCGGGTCATACTAATGTATATATTTTCTTATTTATTTTTTTTCAAACTATGGTAGGTGGTGTTAAAAATAACATGGCTTTTATAACTCATTTATTAGCAAAATGCTTATAAATTAATTGTATCAGCATTTTTCTGGCATTTAACTGGTAAATTTTAAAAGCATTTAACTGGTTTATTTCATTTTAAAAGTTAGTCGCTCCGAAAAACGATTGGAAAACTATGACGAAGCTAAATTAATTCTAGTAATCGAATCAAAAGAGAATGTAGGATAAACAGTCGAGAAACATTCCTAAATATTGATTATGTCCAATTTAAACATAATGCAAAGCGAGAACAATCAATCCTTCAGAAACACATAGATCAACAGAAAACATAAATAACTAAACGATCTACGCCGGCGCTACGCTCAAACAGTCCCTAACAAGCACGCGAACGCTGCGCAAAATTGAGTTTCCATATTTATGGAAAAGATTTAAACATAGGCATTGAACTGGAACTTCTTTATTCGAAGAGAATTGTATTTTGGCATATGAAATATTGATGCTACATTTCTCGATTCCAGTTTGTAAGTAATGTGGAGGAATAACATATGATAGCAAACGGTTTGATAAGACTGCCTTATATTCTGTTGAATTTGGTACAAAAATAAGTATTTTGTTTTGAGTCTGTTAACTTTTCTTTCAGAAAATGTATTTTGCGTATAAATGCTAAAATAACTCAAAGTTGCTACTTTTGAATCTAATAATTCAGAGACATTTGAAAATTGCAAATTTTAATAATGTAGAATGTAAAATAATTATTTTGTCAAAGAACAATGTTGATAGGGGTGTTTCCTTCAGTCAAAGTAGTACCTTAGACTGGAGCAATTCACTGATTTCATAGAATAAGCAAAAAAAAAAAATACTACTTGGGGCCAGAAAATATTTTCATTTTCCAAACTGTTTACTTTTAATTATTTTTTTAAAATGATCAATTGTTATAACAAATTGAGATCCCGTATGACGTCACAAATAAAGAAACTTTGGTGTGAAGCCAGGTCGACGCAGCCACCATTTTGGATGTCTGTTAACCCCAGATCCACCACAATAAAAAGCTAAAAATGAGTCAAAATAAAGAAATAAAAGACTTCATCCCATCTTTTCGACAATGCTCTTTCAGATTTTATTTTTTTTCAGAAATTGGAAACTTCTCCATTATAGGACAAAAATCTGAAGATACAGCTCAGTTTTTTTTTAAACTATTGTTACACGCTTTAGTACAGTAATCGTCTCCTACTCTTAAACTTACTGTGGTGCAAGTAATGAACATTAGATGCTTACACATTCAAAAAACCGAGGCAGAGTTACATTAATAGCTGATAATAATAATAATAAAAAAAAAACTGCCAATATTTGTGTATTTCTCCCTTTACCTCAGGAAAAGCTGAGACATTTATCCCAAAGTGGTTGTACAAGGTGTTTATTTATGTACTCAAAAAGAAAATTCGATTAAAAAAAAACTGCTTTGGGTTTAAAGATGATTATTTTTTACTTTATTTTTAGAAACTGTTTTACAATGTTCAGGGGTGCCCATCCCCCTCAAGCTCAATGGCGCAAATTCCCCCCCCCCAAACATTTAAACAACCCTCTTGTGCTTTTTTTTTTAATTTTTATTTTTACCTCTTTTTTATTTTATTTATTTTTTAAAATATTACTTTTTAAAATATTATTTTTTTTAATATTTATTTATTTATTTTAATATTTTTTTACTTTTTTTATTACTTATTTTTAAATATTATTTTTTTCGTCTTTTAAATATTATTTATTTATTCTTTTAAATATTATTTATTTATTCTTTTAAATATTATTGATTTTTTCTTTTAAATATTATTTATTTATTCTTTTAAATATTATTTGTTTATTTTATTTATTATTGATTTTCTAAAAGTACTAATTATGCGTAGAACATAATCACTTTTTTTTTCTCTTCCTGACATTCAAAACACACTCACACACACACAAAATAAATAAATAAATAATAATATAAAGAAATAAAAGAACTAATTTAAATTAAAAATATTAATTAATGAATATTTTTTTTTAAAAAATCAGTATATAATTTTAAAAAATAAATAAGTAAATAAATAAATAAATTTTAAAAAATCCTCCCTCCCCAAAAAAAAATTTTTGATGGCGCAACTTGCGCCATAATCCTCCCCCCCTGTGGGCACCCCTGACAACGTTAGTACTTGCTATGGGTGCACTTGTCTGTGAACACTGATGAGTTCTAATAATAACTAAATTGCAGTCTCTGGCTGACATAAATGGGTTAGCAGCGTAGTACATGTGTGGACTGTGGTAGTCGGATCAGTAAGGCGTCGGACTCATGACCTGTAGGGTCCCGGGTTCGATCCCAGCCGATCAAAGATACACCACCGTTACTGATGATGGCTTGGCGACGTAAAATAAGGGTCGTGGTCACAAAGTGAAAATATACCTCTGGGGTACTGGACCAGGGGCTTTGCTCAGCATTTGGTCTGCATCAAAAGAACAGAGCGCTCTTTAGGGCTCAAACCGGTTAAACCACGAGTTGTGGTAGGTACGGGGGACCCTGGAGTGTGTGCAGTGTATTACATATACAACTGTAAAAAAGGAAATGTTGTTTTTACAGTATGATACAGCTAATTTTGCAGTAATAACCTACAAAATTGCTAATTTTACGATAATAAACGTAAAATGTCTAAACTTACTGTTTATTACTGTGCATTTTACAGTTTTTTTGCTTCCAGTATGAAACTAAAAACAACAGTTTATTTTTCCAGTGTTCATGTGAAATTATTTACATCTGGACTCATAAGAACTTATAAACGAATTTATAAGCCGTTATTAACATTCTAGTTAACATTTTCCGCACCTGCAGAAAGAAGCAGAAGCCTCAAAGCATAACAGATACAATTTTAAAACAACGTATAACTTTCTTCCATAAAGAAGTGCAATTCGTTTAGTTTTTATTTAAGTGAAAATGGAAATGAAAATATAAATTTTAAGGCATTCTTAAGCTATTTAATTTAGGCTCTTTTGTTTTAATGATATTCTGAAAAAGATCTAAAAAATAAATAATAGGTAAAGATTGCTTTAATTAAAGAGCGCGCATTTTCATTTCGCCTTCAGGAACTAAAATTAAATGAAAAATAGCGCATAATAAGAGTCGCACTTATGTGACTCATAAAGAAATTCTAATTAAAATACAGAAGAATGATAACGAAGTGATGAATATAAATAAGTCTTTAAAATTCCGCCAAATGCTGATGATATAAATTATAGAAAATAAAACTATAGCAAAGGAAAAAAAAATATTTCAAAAGTTTTCTTTTTTCCCCCAATGAAACCTATTTCTCCTTTATTCAAGATAAGAAATAATGAATTGTTTCCTTACGATTAAGTTTCTGAGACTTAATTTACATTCTTTTTATATTTGTTTTTTTTTTAAGAGTTTTGTTTTAAAAGGCGAGTGCAATACGTAGTCCACGTTTAATGAATGCAAGTTTAATAAACTATTTCGTAATTGCGTTGAGTTAAAGAAGTGTTTAAATACTTTTCTTGGTTGCAGGTGGTTTTCTTTATACGTATTTCGACTTTTTCAGGAATCTGAAATTAGACTATGGTCTTTTTAAGATTAAGAAATGATTTTATTCCCATCTGTTCATACGAGATGTTTCATAGGGTTTTCTAAAAATATTTTGAGTATATCTAAAATGCTGTGCGTATTGCTGTTTATTTATTCGATCACTATACAATTAATTCTACGCATCCTGAACAAATATTACAACAAAACGAAAGCGTGCATCGAAGTACCACATTTTTGCAAAATTTTAGTTGTTATGTTGATATGCGTTTAAGTCATTCCTCCGACATTGCAGACATCGCACTTACTCATCAAATAAACTTTTATGCTTTTAATAGCAAGCAATTTGAGTTGCCTTACGGTCTCACATGCTGTCAAAGATGAAGATCATGAATTTAAATTACACTTTTTTAAGGCTTGTGGTAAATAAGTTTCGAAACGTTACGTAAAGTGACTTTTTTACTTTAATTACCTTAATGAAACTTTTTTCATCTACCTCTGCTTTTAACCTAAGACGCAACAAGGAAAGAGGGTTGTAAGTTTAACGTGTCTGTGTATCTGTGCATCTGTCTGTAGCACTCTAGCGCCTAAACGAATCAACCATTTTTGATTTTGATTTTTTGTTTTTGGAAGGAGAGTTGATCGAGAGTGTTATTATCTAGGTAGCGTCTTCGTTTGACATTAAGTACGAAGATACTAATTAAAACCCTTTAAAACATTTCTTGCCATATTTGAAGTGAAAACGTATTTACAAATCTAAAACAATAGCACTAAAAGAAAGAAAAAATCTTTCTGCGTCTGATAGAATGTGTTTGAAACTTCTATGTTATTTGGAACTGGAATTATAACGTATTTAGTAAATGTGGCTAAGCTTTAATTTACGCGATTGGAAACCGATGTAATTGTTGGCCGACAAGGAACAAAACTCAATGATTAAAAATGTTTCTCTGTAGCCAGTTTCTATTTGTTAACAATTAAAATACTTGTAATCGACTTTAGTGTAAGTATTTTGGAAGGATTGCCAATTTTCCCTCATTATTCTGCTTTTGCAATTAGCAATTTTTACTAATAAGGATTATCTTTCCTTTTCCTCGCTTGTCATGTCATCTCGAAACAATTAAATATATTTGAATTTAAAATACTTTCTAACCAGTGAAGTTCATTTAAGTATGATTTCGACAGTTAAACTTTGGTTTCTGTCACCAAGCAGTTCTATGTCATTTAACTTGCTATCTTTCACCGATTATACGATTTCGAAGTATGAATAAATCTTCCCAATCTTCAGCACATTTTTTAAAAAGTAGATATCCAGGGGTTAGGCGATAGTAACCCCAAATCTATTTATGTTCCGTACACCAATATAATCCTTTTATATTGTTAATTATTGTTTTTAGAAATTATATTTGTAAAATAAATGCCATTTGTCCATGAGTTGGTTAGATTATAATACACAGGAATGAGTCCTAGCTATGCCTTAAAAGTAAACAAGTGTATTCTTTCATCTAAATTTGCAAAGCTATAACTTCTGCTGTTAATATATTTTAATTAAAATCCATTAAAAATTTAGAGTAACAATTTTCCCGTAAATTACCTCTTATTTTCCCATCACTATTTCTTGAAGAACTTCTATTACAACAATGATACCTGAAATGGAAAAAAGAATAGTCTATCCTACTGCCTCTATCTCAAAAGAGCCGGAACCATGCCTCCTATACTTATGTGTTTTGTTTGTGTCGACGTTGAAATCTAGCAAAAAAAAATGGAGTTGGCTTCTTTCCCAGGTGAACTTCTTTTTGCTGAACTTGATAATGAAACTGACCGGTTTCGACCTGATGACTGTAGGCGGGATATTATATTTTCTTTCTTCGTCTGAAAAATAAAATGGCCTCGAGGTTGGTTCTTAATCTGTATTTACAAGCTTACGACTCGACACATTGTATTTTCTGAGGTCTCTTCCCCGCTCCAAATTGCCTGCTACTCAGTTATATCAGATGAAACTGGCAGAGGTGGCATGGGAAGGTAAAAGAGTGCCGCCATTCAAAAATGAAATAATGATTAGATGGCTTTTTTCTCCAATTGTCTTAAAAAAGAAAAAAAAAAGGCAGACGAAGAATAAAATGCTTTTCTCTTCCCTCTTAAAAATTATTATATTTTCTTCGCGAAGTAAGTTTTAATTTTTTCCCTTTTTTCTTTCTGGTTTTTTGTAAATTTGTTTTTTTCTTTCGTTCTTGCTTAGCTTGTTACTGTTATTTATTATTTAAATTGTACATAAATGCATATAATTTAAGTCGCGGTATTATGTCCCACCTATGCGGAAACATTTCTGTACCTCAGAACCAGAACGACGTAAGTCCAAAAATGGTGATTTTTACTTTATTATTGCATTGTATGCAGAATCTTATTCTGCATCGACCCATGAAAGCACTATTCTATAAAGCAATTTCCTTCACAATTATTTAGCTGTGTTAAAAGAGCGCAAGTCCCATTCTTTGCATGCATCCGACAATTGTTCTTCCCCTCTCCTGAAAAGTTACAAAAATGGACTTACGTTAGTCTGGTTCTGAGGTACAGATTTATAAAGATGATATGTTAATTAAAAATAATGCCTAATATTTTTCTAAATGGAGATCAAGATGCTGCGTTACATCTATCAGCACTAACAAATAACTTTTAAAAAATATATTATTAAAACACGAAATTGTCACTTTGAGGCAAATTAGTCCATTCGCACCAGGATACATTCTCCTTTTAAAATGCATTATAAAAATTCTTATAATTGTGAAAGGTGGTAGTAGTTGACTGAAATAATACAAATCATTATATGAGTAGCATAAGAAGAATTTAATTTAGCTTTAAATTAAAGAAAGATGATTTAACATAATTTAGTCTTATAGTTACCACTTTTAAACCCATTTTGTTCTTAAATCTTTGGGCAACCATTGCATCTTTGATTGTACATTGCAAACTTCTGGTGAACTATCTGAACAAGCCTTATGCATTTATGTCTAACTAGCTGACCCGGCGAACTCTGTTCCGCCTTGAAGGCAATAAATAAGAAAATTTTTGAATTTATTAAGTTTTTTATTATTAGAAAATACAAAAAAAAAAATTAAGTACTTACATTAATCATTCATTATTGTTTCTGTATTTTAGTACATAGGTTGCTCTTCACTAAAGTACCTTGTGTTGCACAATATTTTTTGTTTTATTATCAGGAGCAAAAAGAAACAACACAGATGGTCTTCCGACCCGTAAACATGCCACATATAGTTGACCATGGGAGAAACGGTGATATTCTAGATTCAAAACCACAAACTTTTAAGGATTGGCCTTGTGATTTGTTAAAGGTCATGACAAATGCAAGACGGATCGGAAATTGAAGTCTTTTAAATTCAAACGGCATATCGGTTGGGATTATCGGGATCCTAGGAATGAGCAATCGTTTCTGACAGCTTATCACATATAAATGTCAAGGGAAGTAACGTGTTTGTTTATAATTTATTTCACGAAAAAGTCAAATAACACTCAACGCCCCGCTAGCTTACAACCTGTTTACTGCGCACCGGTAGCTGCCAGAACGTGTGCTTTATGTCGCTCAGCCATGGAGGTGTCAAAAAAGGCGTAGTAAAAAGGCTTAGTCAATAAGACAGTTTTTCTATTTATGTAACTGACACACATAAATTATAGCCTATGTCCGCCTCCTGGCTCTAAGCTACCTACCTACCAATTTTTAGCCATATCGGTACAGCCGTTCTTGAGTTATAAGTAGTGTAACTAACACGACTTTCTTTTATATATATAGATGTAAGGACTATTACCCTGTTGGGTCATCAGTGGTGCGAATAACCTGTTCATCAGGTGGGACATATAAGATTTTTGGTTAGTTTTTTTTTGCCTCGCCTTTTAGTATTCAAACAGAAAGCCCCATATGACTACAATGATGAAAAGTGCCACACTTTCTTTTCAGTTTTCTGTAAAACTAATTATTAGTAGAAGTTAGCAGAAAACTACTGTAAGTTATTCCAGACAATTCAACAAACCGCTACCTTTGCAAAAAAGGATTACCAGTTCAATGTGTGGCTGTAATTATGAAAACTACTAACTGGGATATTTAACCTGACTTGAAAATTGACATACTCTATTAAAATGTCCTTTAAATTGGTTTCATAAAGGTATATTTCAAGATAATTTAAAATAAAATACTTTTTTTATTATTTTTATGATTCCTGAAAAATTTTCAAATTTAAAATTGTCCCTTTCTTTCCTCGTGGACTTTAAATTTAGACGTATATTCAAAGGAGAGTGCTTAATGTGTGTTAGTAATGTTTATTGAGAACTGAATTGTATGAAAATTGTAATTTTGAGATCATCACTAAACACTCATGTGCTGTTCGAGCAAATCTTTGACTTTTAATCTTCACCAAATGCAATTTGACATTTTTTAAAACTTGCTGCTATGTTTCATATTGAAAACGATTTTTTTTTTTGCACTACTATTGTCAAAAAGTCGAAAACTATGTACAACGTGGAAATTAAAGACTTTGAGAAAATAAAATAGTATGAAGACATGAGCCAATACAAACTTTTAAAAGTCTAAATCTTGACCTTTCAATCGCTCTCCCATGACGTGAAGGTGGATAAAAAGGCTTCTGCTAAGCTGTCTGCTTTGAAGTAGCTTTATTACGTTACATCTGCAAACAGGGATTTTATTTCAATACTGAACAGAGACAGTTGAAGTTTAAATTAAGTACTTTTGCGCTGGAAAAATATCCTACAAAGGGTTTTTCGACTTGCATTCATTTTTATTTAAGTTTCCCAAAACTCAATTAAATGAGAAAAGGTAATATATAACATAAAATCTTCCGCTTTTACTTTTTCAAATAAAGCCTTCTGATTTTGTCATGTACCCTCTGAAACAAACTTCTTAAGTTTTTATTTGCTTCTTTAAGAAGGAAAAATGATGCATGAAATAGCTTTAAAATAGATAAGTCAAAAAAATATTTCACAACAGTTCTTTCAACAAAGTTTGTTTATAGAAAATCCGTTTTTAATTTGAATCTGGATTTGCTTTAAATTTCCCCGTAGAGGCTAATGTTCAAAATTGAACAAAACAGTACTTGAATAAAAAAAAAATGAAGCATGGGAATGTACTGAACGTCCTTATACGTACTATACTGAACGTGCGTACAGAGATATTTCGATTTTTTGTACGAAGCAATCTGTTCTCTCAAAGTTTTTATTTTTTTTAGGGAGGGGATTGCAGACGGGCCATCAGGCAGACCTGCAGCAACACATTTTCCCCATCTCAAAACCCTACTTTCCAATTTTTATTTTTTCTATATTCATCGATTTTTTTAAACTTATTTTTGACATTTGTTTAGACTTAGCGATATTTTTACGCTGCCTTTTTTATGTGTGTGTTTATTTATTTTTCACTTTAGCAAGATAGTAGGATTTAAACACGCTTAAAAAGATAGTTTTAAACCATAGTTTCCCGCTATATCTCTCCACCCAGTTGCGTACATGGACTAAGGTGCGCCCCTTCGTTAGATTTGTAAGTGCACCTCCACCTCTATTAAATATTAAAAATATTTTTCCCGTGCAACCTATAGTGCTATTTTTCTGAATCCTGCGCCTTCAAACCTCACGAGTGTGAAGTGGAATAAGTCATAAAATGATCCGCTTTTTTCTGCCGAAGATTTTGTATTCGAATTAACTGTCAATGGATTTTCTTCCATAAATAGAATTATGAGTGCACCTACCGACTGCCGTAGAATGACTGCCAGGCTTTTTTCGTAAGCCGGCAGTCGAAGTCGGTGTCCAAATTTATTAAAGACACCAAAACATTATATACAATAAAAATAGAACAAGATAAATAACAGGGTACAATACAAAAACAGCGAGACAAAGAACATACAAAATGCAGAAATATGAAAAGATGACTAAACAAAACAAACAGAATAATAAAAATAAATAAATAAATAAATAAAGAGGCAAATTCATTAAGTGAATGAAGAGGTGTGCGCAAAATGCTATGAGCAAAGATCACGTGTTGGACGGAAGATTGTATAAAAGGGTAAGTGAGAGAAATTTAATGAGAAGATGTCCTCGTAACAAAAGAAAGAGTGATAAAGGGTGAATTTCAGTTTAGGTCGGGGAAGAGCAGGGTCCTGTTGGCTTCAAGAAAGTTCAATAGATTTAACATGCATCTGTGAGCTTTAAGGTCAATATGGGAGAGGACTTTCCAATTGTCTCTCATGTTTTTATTACTATAAGAGAAGTGGTGGGCTCTGGTGTGCGGGCAAGATAGTAGGTAGTATTTTAAATCTCCAAAATCACCACAGATGCAATTTGGAGAAGGAAGTAATTTATGTCTGAAAAGTAATCATGGGAGAGGCCATGTCCAGAATAGAATTGATTCAGGGTTTTATTTGCCAACAGAGTGTTGAAAGAAGGGGTAGGGAAAAGATCAAAAGTTCATCTCCCGGAGGATTCATTCGTCCAATATTCTTTCCAGATGTAGAGGAGATAATCACGGAGGATAGATTGGGAGAGGAAGGGAAAAGTTTTGGGGTTTCGAAGTCGCTTCTAAGGCAAAAATAGAATTATGAGAACCTAAAGGCCACATAAAAAGTTTAATTTGGTATTTTTCTCTCCACATTTTTAATATTTCTGCGCATTATTTTGACCACTTTCGCCGTTGGAAGTACGTATCTAAAACTAGCGGTAGCGAAAATAAAAGTCTTGAAGGCTAAACGTTGACACGTTGTGAAGAGGGTCCGACGAAGACTGAGCTCAAGGCCACGCAAATATAATTTAAAAAAAAAAACGTCGTTTTTTACTAGCCTTTTCATTACTAGAACAATTTAGAACCGATGTTACTCTGAATTTGCCTGTAACTTCTGAGAAATAATCCATCTGGTGCCAAAAATGTCTTCCTAATTGCTAAGAATTCACGACTTTTGTCGGTCTCCGTGCGTGTATGAAAATTTATATAACGACAGTTCAATCACCATCTACATGGAGTTAATTCAATCATTCGATTTGCACTCCATTATTTTCAAAAGCTTCTAACTTCACAGACGACACTGACTACTTGTTGACAGACTCTTCAAACTCGATGAAAGATACTAAATGTAATTTACATTTCTTATGTTTTACTCCTTACGTTTGAGTGATCCATAATGTAGATGCTGCTCTTGTTGAATGTTTTGTAATTTAGAATACGTATATAATACTAGTGAATGCTTTAAAGAGCACCGGCAAAGACTGGAGATAGAATCACATCTGATGATTTTAGAAGCTGAAGAATTAATTCAATATCACATGACTGCTTCGGGATCATTGCTTTAAAGTACAGGTTTTAAGTATTTGATGAATGAAGTTTAGCTTATGTTTTGCAGTTGCTATTTTGACTAGATCAGTTAAGATTACTTCTCTTAGATTATTTTTTCCGTACATGCAGATTTATTTTTCTTCACGTAACAAGAGAAAAAATGTTCTTTGATGCAAAATATTTGTTGAGTTTTTTATTGCTATTTCTTCTATTATTTAAAGTCAACTTAATTAATTGAACCTTTGCTTTGAAATAGTCAGCTATTTCGCAGGGTTTTCTGCGGCATTTTTAATAAATTTTGTGCTTTTTCATTTCAGTGCAAAAATTCCTTTTGACTCTAAAGCAAGATTTTACAAAATAGTCTTTAATCACCAAGAACATTTAACACTCTTCCTATCATTACTACCACATTCTGTTAAATTATTGGCGTCAATAGTTGTTGACTATTTTACAGAATTCAGCATAACCACATCACAGGAATAATTCTTATTTTCCATTTTCAAATAATGCCATTTCTTTAATTATCCCCCTTCTTTAAAATAATCATCTTCATAGTTTTACATTACATTAATAAAATCAAATCCTCTTTATTTAAAATGTTAAATTTTTTGAGCGTACTAATTATTTGCCCTTCTCAATACAGGTTTAATTTATTTTCTTTTAATTTATTACACTAACTTTTTTATTTATTGCTTTTTTTCACTTGTTTCAAAACAGTGCAAATTGAAAATGGCAAGAATATATTTTCTTGCTCAGTATCGAGCTACAAAGGAGAAAAATTAGATTTTAACAAATAGCAATAAGCACCACTTACGCAATACTAAGATATATAAATCTTTCAAGTGGTGCTTTTTAAATACGTTTAGATAGTCAGAAAAGGGAAAAATTTACAAAATTTAAGTTTACTTTCTATTAAAGCACAATCTTCCTATTTATTTTACCTAACTTATCATGACAAATGATAATTATTTTTTACTGAGGAATAACAAACAATTTTCATGATAAACGTTTAAACGCTGATTAGGCGAACCAATAATATACTTGACTGGTCAACACGTGGAGGAAAATCTAAAATCCTTGAACTTTCAGCTGACATTACTCAATAGAAAGAAACAGTTTTTTCCTTTTTCAATTTCTAAAGCACGTATCCATGTGGGTTATTATCTTGCTTTTATACTAATTATTTCCTCGAAAGCACAAAACTTATTCGGTACACAGTTTGAAATTACATAATATTGATACTTAATACATGAATTGTGAGAAGTAGTACAATCAGTTACGCAATTGTTTACCAATCAAATATTTTCCCCTTCAGAAATCAAGTTTTTGCTTTATTAATTTGTGTTTTTTTTTCAGTACAGTAAACATCCGTTAATCCGAGGAAATCCGAAAAATAGGCAAAGAAAAAAAAACGATACTAGTGTATACTAGGGTGATGCTTAAAAATGAAAGTTACAAAATTCAACGGTTCACCCTCCCATTTTGATCTCTCACATGTAAAATGGAGTTTACTAAAATTTTGTTGGATTTCATTAAGTTTTAGGGGTCGCTAAATGGCTTTAAATTTCATAAAAAATGTTAAAATTCAATATAGTTTTCATTAATAATTTTAAATATTATAAAAAACCTTATCTCACTTCACACTTTATTTTTATACCAGGAAGACTTCAATCTAACACACAACCCCTCCCTTCCCATCTAGACCAACTCCACCCCCCTCCCTTCTCCTACCCACTTGAGGACCCTGTCAGTGCTGGTCAGTGTAGTGGCTGTCTATGATCAGTGCAGGTGTGTGAAGTTAGTCAACCCTTCAAAACAATGTATTTCGCTTATATTATAAAGAGTGATTTATTTTCTGTGTTTTTTACAGTGAATCTAATAAGTTTCGTAAGTAAGATTTTTTATTTGTGGGAATTATAAATAGTAAACTATATAATGAATAAATAAATTTGAATAGACCGGAAGGTTATACAGTCTGCCCGCTTAAACGAATACTGTCAGTTCCAAGAAATATTATTCGATTAAACGGGGATATTTAACATTGGGTCTATGGCATGGGAAATACTTGGTTCTGAGATATTTTATTCGTATAAGCGGGGTATTCGCTTATCCGTTACCCGATTAAGCGGGGCTGACGGCATTACTTGTTTTGGTGGTTTGCATTTAGGCTAGGACTCTCAATTTTTGGTTTTCGTAATTTGATTGCTGTTATTTATGGCAAATTGTAAAGCGTTTGTAGTTTCTACAAGAAAACTGAAGATTTTTTCACTTGTAACACCAACGATTCTTTTCTGTTACTGGATTAAGCTCTGATTTCCCCAAGAAAAAAAAGTTAAAGACTGGATCAAAGACAAGGAATATATTCAAAGTAAGGATGTACAGTCGACGCTCGTTATAACGACCACACGTTATAAAGACCATCCCAATATAACGACCGGTGAGAAAACCCCCAACTGTATCCCAATATACTCTATGTTCTACCTCTTACAGCGACCATTCGTTATAAAAACCGTTTTCTATAGGACGGAGACGGTCGTTATATCGAGCGTCGCACAGTGGAGTATTTGACTGAAAATCCTGGCCAAAACTATTTCGGAATTTTCGCTCTTCTGAAGGGATCCCCTTCTGTGCGTTTGTGCGCTGTACAGCGAAGCTATCCAGCTTACAGCTATGAAACTTGGTACACAAGCTCTCTGAAAGGTCAGATGTTGTAACCTGAAGCTCGGTTTTAAAAATTTAATTTAGAAAAAGAGTTATTTAATGTTTTATCCATGTTTTCGACTTTTACGAGTTTACGACCGTAAAAAGGTTTCTAGTAAACGTAGGAAGAAAAACAATGCATCACCATTTAGAGCAAATCAATGTCTTTAAAAGTCTAAATTGTTTGAAGTTTTAACGTAATTTCCCGATTTTCTAGGAATTTCCAAAGAAAGGTCACTTTTTCGACGTTTTTTAATTTATCAATCAACGTAAATTAAAATTCATGCATCCGAGAATCTAATGGTGTTATTGCTCTGAAACATTTCAAGAATACAATATAAACATTTCACCTTCATTTAAAGCAAAAACGGTGAAGTTAGCTTGCTCCATTGATTTTTAATGAATTTTTTTATAGAGAGGTGAAAGAAATATTTTTACCGATTTTCGCTCTGGAACGTTCTTGCCGGAGCAGCTGGCTACTTGCCAAAATCTAGTTTGGAGCAAAAATGGAATAAGAAAGCGCATTTTATACGATGTACTTCTTGTCATTTGAAAGAATGCACTGTAATTAATACTTGTTTATGAAAGAATGCACTGTAATTAATACTTGTTTATGAGAGAAAAAAATGCTGTTTACATAGCCCAGTGTTCTGTGCAAAACAAATTTGAACCTTTTTTTTTTCTTTTCTGAATTCTAGTACTTAATCCATCGGTTATAATCGTTAAAATACTAAGTTTTCCATGCACAAGAAGAAAAAACTTTTTTAATTAAAAAGGACATCTTTTAATTATCTCATACAATGATTTGTTTGTGATTTCTATTTCCTTCGTAGAAGATCCTGAAAAAAAAAACGAACATGTACAAATCCAAAAGAAAAAACGTAAATTTACTTAATTCAGTTTAAACCTATTTTAAGCAAAATGGGGCAAAAAGGGGCAACTTTTTTTTTTCAAATACGTTTTAAGGGAACCTTAAGCTTAATTTTGATACCCGAACTTGCGTCCGGAAATGCCCGGAACCCATACAAAAACCTTTCTTTTTAAAAATTTTACTGAAAATAGAGCGATTTTTTTAAAGTTGTGTAAAACACTATTAAAAAAATATTTCCCGAAGCAAATTCTACATGGATTGCACATCATATTAAAGTACATACCTTCGTCTTCCATATTCATTAGTGTTATTCTATAATTTCGAAATAAGCCACCGAATACAGCGCATTGAATGTGAGCAACAAACGAAGCTTCCAGGAAAACAGCAGCGCAGATTCCACATCGACTGAGTTTGAAGCATTCGTATGGGTCTTAATCACAGTGGAAGGGGTTTTATGTTGTAGATTATGACGTAGTGTCTTATCAGTTGTCCGAAAACGAATAGAAAAGTGAGATTGACCATACTTTACATTTTCGACTTTTGGCCAGGATTTTCACTCAAATACTCCACTGTGCGTCGACTGTAGTAACAAAATTTAAAGTAGTCAATGATACAGCAGAGAGAGGGGTGTCCTTAATCCAAGAGTACAACAAAATACTGACCCTAGATGAAGAGCAGAAGCAGTATATTTTGCTTCTTGTTAAGTCCTTCAGACAAAAATTCCCGAACCACAAAAAATCAACTTCGCTATCTGCATAATAAATTTTTTAATAATTGTGCATCAAAAATTTTTAGAAGACTCTAAACTAATATAAGCATATATCAATTCTGTAATAAGTTTTTTAAAAATCGCGACAGTTAAAGAAATTTTGTAAAAATCTGTTTTTTGTCCAATTTTCCTCTTCTTTGTTCACATACCGAAAGTAAATTGTAACACATATATGATACATAATTAGCTTTGGATAACATATATGGACCTTAAAACTTCATTGTAATTTTTATTATGTACAAAAATATAATTTTATAATAAATACAAAAAATTTTAAATAATTACTTTTTGGGAAAATGTTAGATTTTTTCAATCTTTAGTATCGACCTTTAAATTTTTCTCAAAAATTCTTTTGTTCAAAAGTTTCTTTTATTAGGCAGAACAAAATGGGAGGGTGACCCAAGAGAAAAGAAACAAAAAATATTTTTGGGTCTTTTAAGCATCACCCTAGTGTATACGATAGCTAAAAAGAGGAATAACACTCACGAATACGTTTAAATTATGGCTAAAAACGATAACATTGAGTGGAAAATAAAGCCTTTAACGGCTAAAAATGATGAGAAACACAGTCAAAATCACCATCAAAAATGAAAGCAAAAGTATGAAGGACCAATCGAGAATTGGGAGTTTACTGTACTTTGCATTTATTTGGCGTTATGCTTCTGCTGCTAAACAAGACTTTTTTTCAGTAACATATCGCTGACACCCATAATGATTTTTTTTCCAATGATGATCGTAAAAGAGGCCTTAGCCTTTTCAAGACAGAGCGCTGTCCCCCATTATGGCTTCCTTAGATGTATCAAAATTAAGCCGCGGATATCAATGACTTAGATAATTTCAACACCTTGTTTTCACCAGATAGAGGACCTGGTCTCGCTTTTTTCAGGATGAAATTGCGGCAGGAAATTATATTTGTCGAAGGCATTCGAAGCCAAACGCATACCTAAGGGATCTTTTACATGCCAACTAATGACCCAATGTATTTAAAGAGCAAATATTGTGCAAAGCAATTCCAACGACCTTTAGTTGCAGTTCTGAAGCCAAACAAGGAAATTTAGACCTTCCTTTTCAGCCGAACTAGAGCCTATGTTATCAGACTACTTTACTTGGGTATTACCTGGTACCTATTTAGTATGACTTGGCCTAAATTCAGAACTTCATGCAGATCCGAGACCATAAGGTCGTACCGTCTGGACTAGAGTGGTATTCCGAACTGCAATGGCGTTTTCATTGGTATTAGAAGCTTTTGCTGAATATTTGCACTCTCAACATATTTGGTGGACACCGTATGGGGTGGGAGAATAATTCTATATAGTGAATAAGCTCCCTGGGTGAATAATACAATGGAATAGTAAAAAAAAGGTAAAATAAGTTTGATTTCACTGGAAAATCATTAAACCATCGTTTTTCGGGGTCTACACTGGTAACTTTAAACTTTCGTTGTAGTCGAAGCCTACAGTAGGGCCTGTGCAGTTAAAACGTTTTACGTCTTACCTAGGTTCATATTTGGTACGAATTGACCTAAATCCTTCGGTCCCGATCTGTGATCCTCAAGATCGTGCCGCTTAGAAGTCAACTCGAAAAAATATTACAGCTTTTTTTTTTTTTGGTTTGTTTTTGAAGTTTGCTAAAACTTTATGTATATCTTAAAAAAAAAATTATAAATAAGATCACTGATGTTTCAAACTATCATTGATTTTTTAATCCAAGTATCCATACTATCAACGTTTTGGTTTAGAACATCGAGGTTTTGTCCTCAATATCGAATCTGCATCTTGAACATCAATATTTCCAAGCATGTGAAGTTAATTTTAAATTCAGATTACAAATGAATTGTAGGAATATATTTTCATTTTATTATATTTTGTTTTCATATGGACGCTGTTCCTTCGTTTCTGGTCTTGGCTGATGATTAAAAGCTTGTGATTTTGTATATAGAAACTAGATGATGTTTTGAATTCCAGCTATTGTTTGAGGTTCTGGAATGTTTCTAAATCCCAATAATATTTACTCTCTGATGTCTGGATACGTTTCGTAATTCTCCAGATATTAGAAGTTGCCTTCACTCTAAAGTGGCTGATTGTGTATGAAATGTAAGAAATACTGCATTTTACTTTAATTTCTAATCATAGAAATATATCTGCGATACGTTTAAATCCTGTATTCAAAAAATAGAGAGAAAAAAACATGAAAACCGCTTTGATATAATAAAGCAATGAACATTATACAGTCCTAATACAATGAGAGAAAAATCAATTTTGTATTACTGAATTAATCTGGCTTTTTGTTTTTCTTACGCGCTTCTTAATTTTCTATAACCATCCTAATTTCTGGCCTAATTTCGTCGACCAGAAACGAGTTCTCATTGCGCTTATTAATAGTTTAAGTTCATATGCGCTAAAGAATTTCCATTGTTGAGTACTTATTATCTTTAACTTGTCAATATATAAGTAAAGTTTATGGACCAGTGGTAGATTTTCAAATGGTTTGCTCAATTTTAATACGCAGAAGTTAAATGTAGTTCATTTTGCGATCATTAGTTAGAGTAATTCCATAAAAAAGAATGCATTGATGTAGTATCCAATTATTTTTCTGAACTTTCCTGGATTAATGCACCACTAACCAGTATTCATCTAATTTGTTCAACTTGATAAGTATATCACTGAAGTAAATGGTACATTTTTTGGTTACTCTGCGTCGTTGCTGGTTCTTAAATTCAAACCAAGGGTCATTTGGTGCTCAAACACCGATCACGTACTGCTTTTCCTGAAAACAAGTTTCCCATTGACTGTAAATTGATAACGATTCGAGATTCAATTGGCGTTGCTGTACTAGAAAACTGAAATCATTCAATTCAGCCGTTGCGAAAATAATTTACTTTCTAGCATTAACTTCGTTAATACCAAATCAGACATTCGAGATATAACTATTGTTCTTAACATCTTCTTACATTAGTGAAGCAAAAGGTTTGTTTTCTAATGGTACGTATTCGGAAATTAGAAAGCTTCCAAGTAAAAGAAATTCAAAGTTATTACTGCAACAATTACGTTAGCTCAAATATTTCCAATGGCTTAAAACCTTTGGTCATTTTTTCTATTCTGCACAAAATGCTCAAGTTTATGCTTTATCAAACGTTAAAGAAGCGTCTATTCCTTTTAGACAAATTATTTCAAATACTGGTACTGATTCTTTAGTCATCGTGTTATCTTTATTTGGAAATCATTTTTTTATTGATAATCTGTTGAACTCCTTTTGAAAAGACGAAGTTAACGTTCCTACAAACGGGAAATTTTTACTTATTTTCAAGTATTTTTTTTAAAGGACTTTTAAGATTGCTCTCATGAAAAGGATTTACAAATTTCAGTTCATTTATACATTAAAGTAGAAGAATTAATTAATCCTTCTCCAGATCGTTTACAACAAAGACCTTCAACTTTACCCAATTTTACCGGTGCATTATGCTTTGTGAGATGTAACCTTGACATGCAATATCTTTTCAGTGATTTTTAAACACGAGTCTTTATGCATCGTTCTGAGGTAAAATCATTTCAAAAACCACAAAGTGCAATGTTTCTTTATATTTCTATTTGTACAGTACGAGTATATATAATTTTTATAAGAGATGTAGAAAATGAAGATCAAAACTGTATTGGATTTGATCCTAACCAGAAAAGCATGTGTCAGTATAGTAATGTAAAAGATTTAAGTGAGTAATAATCCAAAGATCATAGCAAAAAAAATGGTTTTAGATTCATAATTTTCTGCCTAAATCTATCCATTATTAAAATATAAGATCTTAAAATCTGCCAAAAATTTTAAGAAAAGTAGTCGAGTTTAGCGAGTTGCAGTGAGAAATGAAGAGCACCTTTGACGTGCTTTACAGATGCACACTGAATCTTTAAATTTGGTTTTACTACGCTCTTTCGATTGCTATCTACGTATTTAATTTCTTTTTCATTACTTTACACTTTTGTGTGGTTTCCCGCAAGCCTGTTTATAATTGTGTAAAGCAGCTAAAGATAAAAATTAGGACGAAATCAGGAATGAAACCCTTTTTTTTAAATTACTATCAAAATTAATTTTGAAGCTTAATGATAGGCCCTAAGTTTTTCATAAGATTTTACATTCATTCGCATATTATGCCCCTTAAGATTAATGAAAACAAAACAGCGGGCAGCTATGTTCACACATAGACGAGCACTGAATTTCAAAGAATGATTATTAGAGAGTTTTTTCATTTTTTTGTATTAAAACTGCTTGATTTGAAAATTAAAACTGTTGTTATTTCTGAAGCAATCGGGAGAAATTCTGTCAGAAAAGTAGTCGAAATTTTTACAACGTTTTTGTTAAACAGTCAGATATCTCCCTAAACCAGGCAGATCAACATGGTTTAGGCAGAGCTACATGGATTTTTTGTCCGGCATTGACTTGATTGGTAGTATATTATAATGTTTTTGGTGTTTTATTGATAGCTTAAGTTATTTGTCACCTAACAAAAATTAACATTGTATCACTTAACAGGCCGACAACTGGTGCAAAAACCCTACTTCTTTCTGTCGAGAAAGTGGTTTTAATATCGGTTCATGAATAAAAAACAAATTATCGTAGCAAAGAGATAATTTCTGAAAGGATTTAATGCTTTTTAATACATTACAAAAAATATAGGGTGAGTTCTGGTAAGTGCTTCCACGGAGAAAGTGCGTCCTCTGAGAATTATATGAACACTGTCCTGAAATGGCTTCTGCAACACATCGACTATGTTAGATAATTGTCTAATCATAATTTCTATAATTAGAGGTCAGTCCTGGTTTCAATAGATGAAACACAATCAGGGACAGCTTAAATGTCTTCAAAAAAAAAACTCTTAAGTAAAGATTGAGAAGGTTTTGCTTCAGTTTCTCTTGTAGTCAAGCAGCTGAATTCAGCGAATGCAAGTTGTTTCTTTTGATTTATAGCTACTAATAACATACATGGGGTATTTTGATCAAATACTCTTACTAAAATTTGTTTATATGACGGTACGCACTTTCCCTTTCTTTAAAGTAAGGTGAGGGTAAGTGCGTACCATTATAATGGGGCAAGTGCGTACCACTATGATGGGGCAAGTGCGTACCATTATGTATGGCAAGGTACGTGGGAAATCCGACGCTTGTAATTCACCTTTAATTTTGCTTATAACTCCTTTATAAGTCGATTATAAACCCAAAGTCATTTAAATCAACAATTTATGTTACCGTTGAATGCGGCATAAGATTTTAATTTTATTCATTACGTCTGAAATATGTGTGCTTTTAGATATCAGTTAGTAAACTTTTCGTTGAAATTACGAGTAACGATCATAAGCTACTTAATTTAAACCAGAATGACAAATGAAACAATGAAATTAAGTAAAACACCAAATGGGGAGGAACCAGCACCTCACCACTTCAAAAAACGAAGGTGAAAATAATTAATAAATTATATCTAAGAAAATAAGGAAACACCTTGTAAAAAACTATTTCAATGTAATAGAAAAAAATGTACAATTATTATTTTATGATCAATTTATTTCTCTTTTTTTATTTTCTCTTTCTTTTGTGTTTTTTCTTACTGCTGATGATACTAATGAAAGAAATATTTTAAAACCGTATTTTTTCAAAAAAAAAAACGAAGTGTTCACCCAGGACACCTGACTATCTACCATGCAACCAAAATTAAAGGAAATCACTTGGGTATGCAGTATGCACTTACCCCACGCTATGGGACGCACATGTCTCATTTTATATTTAAGAAGGGGTGAGTGCGAACCCTGGCTTAAACACAGACTGAGTAATATATTAAACTAAAATAAACTATGTAGACTATAAGTGACTATTACTAAATAAAAACAACTTACATTTGCTCGCTTGGTCTTTTTAAAAGGATAGAGGAAGAATCACAAACACAATGCTCTCAATCTTCAAATCGCAGTTGTAAGCAAGACACGTGGGAAATCACTGATTGCGTTTCCTCTATGCAAGCAAGTGCTGATGTCTAGTGGTAGGAATTATCCCAAGGCAACTACTTAACATATTTAATATATGTCAGAAGTTTTTTTCCTGTCCATATGCAAATAATTTAAAGTGGACGCACTTACCCCGCTAGGTGTGGAAAGTGCGTACCTTAGAAGAGGTGCCACAAACTAGGTCACACAACCTCTGCTTATGGTTTATTTGGCATATTATATGCTTGAAAACTTTAGTAAAGGACCTGGAAATAAAACTAAAAAAATGGTCAGTGTACAAGGTTTTTCAACACGGCAGCATCCTTGAGAACATGAACTTTAAAAAAAGGGGTACGCACTTACCAGAACTCACCCTATTGTTCTTTTAAAAATAAATTTATAATTTAACTGAAATATTATTACTACAAAATTAAAATATAGTCTCTTCTTCCTATCCCTAAAGTGACAGACGGAAAGTTAAACGTCCCAGCAAACATTTCCAAATGCCAAACTTATTTTATTTAAAGTACGAAAAAAGATATCTTCAAAGGTTTCAATGCTAAATAATGCTCGTATTTTACTCTATTTAAATCATTACATCAGATTTTGCACAAAGTAATGCCTATTTATTATTATACGAACAGGAAATCATGGCCAAACTTAAAATTCAGCATCATAAATCGATACTTGTTTTACCGCATAAAAAGGCAATTTACTTCCAGGATTCAGAAACAGAACCTAATAGCGATCGCATTACTGCCACTATGTGACAAAGTACAAAAGGATTCTTTGACAATACCAAAAAGCAATGCATCCCAAACGCACCCCCGCTGGGAGCTCTAGAATATTCGATATTTCTTATCTCTACACGTACTAAAATAAAGAATAGATTGGAATACTGAGGAGGGATTTATATTTTCTTTGTAAATGCTGAAGCATGGCCGCCTATCTTTAACAATATCCTCCTCCACGCGTTGAATTCCGTCCCGGATAAATTAGAAGCTAAAATATTAATAATTCTCAACTGCCAGCGTATAAAGTAGTTGGAACATAAAATAGTAACACCTTGGGGAGTTTCGGAAGAGAAGAAATGTGATTAAAACTTGTTTCAAACTTTTGATTGTATAATTTAAGCGGAAAAGATAATGCACTGACTTCAAAGAAAAGTTCGCTTTGTTGGACGATAATTTTATGAATTATAACATTTTAATGCACTTTTCATTATTTTGAGTATAATTTTAAGTTTGTTGATATTTCATTTCCTGATAAAGAAAACAACAAGAAGAAATGGGACAAAAACTGATTCACCAGCAGTGTCCAATTATTCCCGAGGGTTTTTAAAAATATTTTATTTTTTCAATCCTTAAATTATGTGTGATAATTATTCCAGCTTCCCACAATTAACCAAGGTTTTTTTACATGTTTTTAAATATGTCAGTGCTTCAAGTACCATTCTTTACGATTGAGATACGTCTACATTTGCGTTCCTCTTTATGTGTGTTCTTGTTTCAACTTTGAAACTTATTTAGAGAGTTTATATTACATACGAGTACATATCTATGCTAATTTGCTGGACACAAAGTATGTTGTCTTATTTTACTGTATTGTCGCACAACATACGTAAGTAAATACCAAAAATTAGGTCTGCGCCAAAATTTTTGTGAAGTTATTGCTTATTCATTTTTAGCAAACAAATGGCACCAACTTTTGGAGAAACACGTCACTTTTACTTAGCATAAAATAAAACTAATGGATTGGATTTTTTTTTCTTTCTTTTAACTAATTCTTCTACATTCACATATAAAAAACTTGTTACTGAATATAACTTCTTTATTTATCCAAGACATTAAGAAAAAGTCTCTCAGCCGTTTTCCAACTCTGTGAGATCACGTTTTCGTCACCGTATACTAAGTTAAACATTGCACATCATTTCCTACGACTCCATGACAGATCCCAAACTGGTTAAATTTACTACACATAGCATTTCCTTCCGCAAACACTTGAGAGAGGCAAAAATTTTGATGACTCAGTCCACACACGTTTCAGGAACTTCAGCATCACTGTGTTTTTTCAATGACATTTATAAGGCTATTTCTGTAACCATTCCTTCTTGAATAATGCAACAGTCAAAACATCAAAACACGGATTCAGACGTGCGAATCCATATTTTGCCACTTTATGTTTTTGTGATGGTTGTGAACTTTTGTTAGTCTCGCTCTTATACTCCGTTTTAAAAAGCGACAACGTTGGGGCAAATCATGTGTAAAGACACGTTTACGTATTGTACGTTACGTAAAAAAAAAAAAAAAAGTTTACAAGTAATCCTATGTAGGATGATAACTTTGAAATTCTAATTAATTACTCCCCGTGGAATCTTACTTCACGGGCACATATTCAGTTTGTAATGTTATCAAAATGAAAGTTTTTACGATAACTGACGGCAGTGTAATGAAGATTTAGGAAAAAAATAATTTTAGTTTTATTGTATATGATAACTTGAAAAAGTATCGTTTTAAACAATTTTCAAAATGGTTATCGTTTTATATGATGGGTTGAATCAAAATCATTGACTTAAAAAGTCAATTATTCTAAAATCCTATCATTACTTATTTAGATTCATATGGGAACTCAAAATTTTAACTACAATTAAGAGAATTCACAAATCAATTTAAAACAAAAAAATATTTTGGTGTGATATATATCTGTTTAAAATATTACAATTTTGTATTTAGAATAATATTGCAAAATGTTGAATTTCTAAAGAATTATCTGGAGAAAAAAAAATCTTTTAAACAGTTCACTTGATTCAAATTAAAGAAAGACTTCGAGAACCTGCATTATGTGAAAAGTTTCAAAAACCCCAATGTTAAAAATATATGCCTGCTTAAGTTCAGACTTCAAATAAATTATCAAAAAAAAAAAAAAAGCTTTATTATCAACTATTACTCATTTTTGATTTCGACAACAAGACAACAATTGAAAAGTGGAATCCGAGATTTTACTACCCTAATGCAAGAGAAAGTATCAAAAGAAATTGTTTGAATAAAACAGAAGGAAGAGCAAATAAATAAATTAACGAGTTAACAAGAATTCTGTCAAGAACTAAACGAGCCTACTTTCCCGTATATCGACATTGGCATGCTAGCATCTGATCAATATTCTCTTAATTATCTGAGACCGAAAATTATGTCAAACATACCTTTTTAGCACTTAAAGCTGATTTCTAAAAGCAAAATGTACCCCTCTCATCAAATGAAATAGACACGTAAAAAGTAAATAAACGAATGAATAAAGTTTTGTCGCACCTTTAAAGAATGTAACTGTTACAGTTCTTCCGTAGAAAAATTCCTGAATTGTTTCCAAAAAAAAGTAAATAAAAGTACAAAGAACATCAAAACACATTTTATCAAAGAAAGAAAATAAAAAACTCGTCCGAATATAAAATATCTCAAAATTCATTTTTAATACGTTGCCAGTTGTTAAATATTAATAAAGAATAAAATGCTCTCGTGAAGGAAACATTTTTGCTACAAAAAAAGAAAGTAATCTGCCAAAAAAATAATAATAATAATAATAAATAAATAAAATAAAACAAATAAATAAATAAACAAAAAATCGTCTGCACAGTCTTTTTTTTTTAAGAGCCTGCATTTCCGCCATGTTTGCGGAGTCGGAATCAAAGTCCTCACAGAAGATTATTCAGAAAAAAACTTTACATACATTGTTTATCAAAACCATTTTCATACAAAGTTAGTTTGAAGGAAATCCGCCTTTAAGGTCAGGATCAACATTCAACTTAAATTTCCCCGTAGGCACTAAGATTAAGTTTTTTTCTGAACTGTTCAACATTGAACGAAAAATAGTTCAAATCAAAAAACGAAATATGGGAATGAGCCTCTCCAAGATCTTTCGAACAAAAAAAAGTTTATTCAATTCGGACAGTTCACTTAAAAGTTATTAGTTGGGGAAAGGTTATTTGAACGGTTCATTGTTGAACGAAAAAATGTTCAAATTGAGAATTTAAATGCGGTAATGGAGTATCCTTGCCGAGATCCTTCGAACAAAAAAAAAGTTCGTTTAAATCGGACTGTTCGCTCAAAAGTTATTAGGGGTGACAGTTTGTTTGAACGGTTCAATGTTGAACGCAAAATTGTTCAAATCGGAATGTTCATTCAAAAGTTATTAGGGGGGACAGACAGACCGACCGACACACAAATTCCCCATCTCAATACCCTACTTTCCAATTTTTAATTTTTTCAATATTTATTTTTCTTTTTTATTTCTTTTTGACTTTTTTTGAACTTGGCGATATTTTTTTGATGCATTAAGCCACTTTTAATGCTTTTTCGGCTATCTTTTATTTTTAACGGGAAAATAGGCAAAAAAAGGCGGATTCTGTTGAAAGATCCCTGCCACCCCCCCCCTCCTCCGCAAAATAGAAGCATAATGAGTAAAAAACGGTTTTTGTTTTTCTTTTTATAACATTACGTTTAATTGTCAAATCAAAAGTTATGCATTGATTGAATGATAATATTACTCTTGAGAATTGTTTATCAAGCAGAAGAACCGAACCTCACGCAATTTTTTTAATACAAACTGCGACTGAAAAGTATTTCTTTCGTCTATATTTATCATTCCTATTATCTTGTTTTATTCGACAGCGAATTGAAGATAAAATAATATTCTTTTGCTGAGTAAAACATTAAAATTTTAATATATTTATCCCCTTTAAAACAATTTCAACAAAAGGTTCAAATTGTATGCTTTTTTAACTGTTCCATTTGAAACGATTTATTTGTTGTTTTTTCATTGCAGTTCTCATTTACTTTTTTTTTTCTAAATTTATGCTGTTATGTATAAAATTTTACTTGTCATTGCTCTGGAATGCAAGAAATTATCTGTTCTGATTTAAAAAGAAAAGGATTCATAATTGTTAACGGCTTAAAGTGTGTAGAGATGAAGTAAATAATGAAATTACTTCATTGAAAAAAGTTCCTTATACATATTCTGAAATAATAGTTTCTAATTAGTTGAATTTATTCAAAAAAACAGAAGAAAAGGAACATTGCCTTAACAGAATTTAAATGTAAATTGCATAACCTAACATAAAACCCTTTTAAGTTTTAGTTTCTAAAATGCGATAAAACTCCTAATAAACATTGTAGAATCATAAACCAAAGAAACATTACTTTCACTTGCTGAATGGGTCTAATGAATCAAAACCTCTCCTTCACAATTCATAACAATACAATTTTCATTCAGTGCACCCAATTTTAGGATTTCTTTCTGTTGCCAAAAGCTGTTGTAAATCTTAAAACATCTCGTATAAAATAAACTACTTTAGCTATATCACCGTAAATTTTAAAAAATCTACATCCGTTTTACTTTTGAGCTAAACATAAACTTTTGCATGTGAAAAATTAAATGCCTGCAAGTTTCTTTAAAACGTATAAATATTCAGAGTTTAAGAAAAGAGAAATCCTGGAATATTCTTCAGCAGAGAGGAAAAATTGAAAAGTTATTCTGAACCTTCCTCTTCATATCATTAAAAATGAAACACGTGAAATATGACTAAGGTTGCTGTTTAGCGCAAAGATTTTTCTTCGTTTTAAAATTCGCTGGATGAGATCTCGAATGAAGATGGACGTCACATTCATGAAATGTGTGCAAAAATTTTAATTTTTCTAATACCCAGATTAATAGAAGTAATTTTTTGTTAAGAAATTATGCTTAAGAGTTATATATTTAGTTCAGTTGAAAACATACAATTTAATTTTAGTGTTTCCAAGCAAATGTTTTTTTTTTCTTTTTTTTTATTCTCCACAACATGAAAATTATTACATGTACAGAGTGCCCCCCCCCCTTAACCTGTGAAACCTCTATTTTCGCATGTTAGTTCTTGCTGCAAATTCTCGATTGCAAAAATAGTCTAAATAAGATGCGGAGTAAGGATTTTAAAGGCTTGAAGTGTAAAAAAGGTGGAGCATCAGAAAATCTAACTATATATAGTCCTCAGTTTCCTACAATCATATAATCAGCTAAATATAAAAATAAAAATCCGACATTAAAAAAAATAATAATAAAACCAATTTTCACCAAGTCATGAAATGCAGCGTTCAGGAGACTGAAAACAGTTGAATAAATTTTATATATTTTTAATTGTACAAGCTTTTGTCGTGTGTTTAATAGGGCTGCGACATCGTTGTCGATGTTTTGGAAACATCGATGTTTAAGGGTCGATGTTTTCCCAACATCGATGTTTTTGGTTCAATGTTTTTTTTTCGATGTCGATGTTTTATAATCCAGCCAAAAAAGCTTGATAAAAATATGTGATATGCAGACGTATTAAAAAGTTTTCATCCTTAATCAGAAGTTTCAGTATTAATCTCATTAAAAAAAAATTTCTATGATTATTGTCGATGTTTTGCTCTCGATGCTTCTAAACCATTTCTAGTTTGCTTTCGCCATTTTTTTAAAATTCTATTTATTCCATTATTATTCTTCATGTGAATGTTTTATTTAAAAAGAAAAGAAAAGAAAGGTAAAAACATCAAGGTATGCGGCCAAAAGTTATATCGTTAATCAGCCATTACACTATCAATCTCGTTAGAAGACGCTTTTGATAGAAACCATCGATGTTTTGAGGTGAACCCTTTCCCTAATGAAATAGCTTTTTAGATTTTAAAAAAATCATGATTTTATTTATTACTTCTTATAATTGCTTATTTTATGTTTCAAATTATTTTCATCATTAAGAACATTTTTACGATACTCATGTGTTATCGGTCAATCGCAATATTTAAAATCATATTTTTAAAAAAAGTTATAGACAAAACACGAATAGTTGAAAATGCATTTAAATTAAATTTTGAAAAAAGTTTGATTTTCAAAAGCAACAGATTCACAATTTGAAAAAAATGTTTTTCATTTTTTGTTCAACTGAAGACATAAATTCTAACGCCATTTCTTTTTATTTTTCAGATAACTTCTGTGACATCATGAACGGCCGAAGGAAATATTTTATAAGTGTGTAGAGAAACAGTGTATTATTTATCCAGCCGTAACATCCAAAAGACTATTAGGAGACGATCACAATCAACAGAGTCCACTTTAGAATAAAAAATCCTTCCTCGTATTTACAGTAAATTTCCTTCTTCTTTCTTATCATAACGAGGATCACGTGCGACAGACTGGGGGAAAAAAATACCTTCGAGAGCATAAATATTGTCTGGAAAGGATTAGAAAAAGAATGAACCCGCCTTGGGAGAACTGGCACGCTTTGTGACGTCACGCTCTACCATTGGTCGCGCTGTGAGGTAACGTCACTGGGATAAGTGATTCGCAACACGCATTCAGAAGAACCGCCACATTTATTTTTTAAGCCTCTTTAGACATGGAGGTAGTGGAAAGAGGACTTCCCCAGAAATGCGTAAAGCGGGTATTCCTGATTTGTTTGGCTTCGCGGAGTGACACTCGCATGACTTAATGACTGAAAGGAATGAAGTTGTCAGCTGAGCGGGGGCACCGGACTTCAGCTTGACGCGAAACTATGTTTTGTGATGTTTGTTAGAAGTATTGGATGACCAAAGCAATTTTATTGCTATCTTCTGAAGTAATATAATTTAGAAATACTGAGCAAAATGTGCTTGATTGACCGCATTGATCGGGTAATTGGAATGTTGCCTCCTGAACAAAATACTTCAGAACAAGTACAAAACGTGGTTAACTCATCTATGAATGGCCGAATCAGTTTAAGCTTATCTTGCCGAAGATAAGTTAATTAGGGACAGCTGGAGAAAATCTCCAGACACCTGCACCGGATATAAAATAACCAAGAAATCCCACCAAAAAATGTCTTGACATTTCAAGAAATATGATTTTATCCAACATGTGGAGTACTGTCCTGTTGATACTTTTTGCAATTCAGAATGCTTCGGCATTCAATTGCAGGTATACCATGAAAGAACCTAAAGGTGTGATTGCCACCCCGAATTTTCCTGACCCTTATCCAGTGCCCATCAATTGCCAATGGGTGATTGAAGCCCCGACGGAAAAGGTGATCGTCATCTACTTTACCCAGCTCTACATGCGAGAAGGCCTGAAAGTCACAGAATATGCCTTCTACTCCCAAAATGTGATGATGGGAAAACATGAATTTGGGACTATTAGTTCCGACCGAGAACCGACTTATCTGGTCAGTAACAAACCCGTCCTGGTGTTAGAGTTTGCTGTTCGTGAACCTGCAAACATTCACATGCGTGTGCGAGACTACCTGTTGGATGTCTTCGGATTCAATATCACTTACGAATTTCTGTCTAGGAATGAGAGTGTTCGGAAGGATCCTTGTATTGATCATCACTGTTCCTTTACTGGTAACTGCTATGCAACCGCAGAGTATGATAAATATTACTGCAGTTGCTTCTCTAAATACTTTGGAGATGAGTGTCAATATGATAGTGACTGCGGACCCACGGCTAGCAGGAACATGTGTCAAAACGGTGGGACATGCAGGTAAGCAGTATTGTTTATTAGTTGATATTTCATATTTATTTTATAGATTAAATGAAATATATCTTCGCAGCTCAATAATTGTTTCCGAGTCCATTCACACAGTATGGTCAAACAATGTTGCAAATATTTTAAATGATCCTTCTCATTTAAATATAAGCAATAACATTTAAATATAAACAGTAAAATATAAACAATGATGAAACTTATGAAACTTATGAATGAATTATGAAACCTATTCCTCTGCAATATCTTGTAAAAATAAGGTTAAAATTAAGAGAACAATATTTTTTGTATTGCATCGCTGTAATTTATAAGTGTAATTAATGGTAGGAAAACAAAATGTCCTAAAAATTGCAAAAAAGAAGAAATATAAAATGACCTTATAACATATGGGACTGTGCCCAGAAACCAAGTTATACACATTTAATATCGGTGAAATAATTTCAGATTTTATTAAGTTTTGAATTTTAAATCATATACATTTGATTTTTGTTTATTACCTTGCATTCGACTTGATTTATCACAATCTACATTTCTTCGTCAGGCTCGTTATATGAAATAGTTGTTGTATCAAAGGAAGCGCTAATAATAATAATACAAGTATTTTCTTTTCTTTTGATTTGAATTAAACATTGCTTTCAAAAATCTCAGTAAACACACTTTACACTGCGTAAGTTGTTTTTACGTCAAATAAGAGTTTTAAATTAAACTGAATAAAAATTATAGTTAATGAACAGAATGTATGTTTATATAAATTTTTGTGGAAGTAAGAAGAAAATGTTAGTTTGAAATAGTTGTACCGTTTATAGTTTGTTAGAATATAAATTATACAGTAAGAGTTTCAAGAGAACGCAGTTTATACAAAAGAGATGAACAGGTTGCATAAGCATTGTATAAAAATCATAGGGGCAATTAATAAAAATACACTTGTCACGTGGAAACCGGAGAGGAAGTATATTCTATTCATGAGAGAACGGCTGTCAGTTCATTTCGATGAGTATCAACAGCTTCGTTTTGGTATGTCCCAGAAAACGCCAACGCTCCAAATTTTCAGAATAGGAAAACCCTACTTTGTCTAATTATGCGGGTTTTTATATCAAGAGCAGTGGTCGGAAGTAGCGCGCTACAAGTAGCGAAACTACTGTAGTAGCTACATTTTTTAGTAGTTTGTAGTGTAGCGCACTACTTTTTAAAAAAAGTAGTGTAGTGAGTAGCGCGATACAAAAATGTTGTAGTTTGTAGCGATTTCATAAAACTACTTTCTAATGGAGCAAAAAAAAAAAAAAAAACAGAAAAAAAAAAAAAAAAAGATTCAATCGCGTCTGACTGGCGCATATCGTACACGATTTCCTTTGCGAAAGCAGTGAGAAAAATGAATCATACAAATTCGAGCTGACTTCAGGGATATCATTTTGACGCCATAAGTTCTATATGTTAGACGGCATTGGTTTCTTTGGCGTCACCATTTTCATATTCCGCCAATATTTGCATTGAATATAGTGTATGGCTGAGGAAGGAAAATTTATGAATGAGCGATAACTGAGTGTTAGTGTTTTATAGCAACCGAGGATG
>JAXGGA010004538.1:0-87190 GCA_038373865.1 Uloborus plumipes
TTGATTTCAGGTCCTATATTCTGTTGATTTTTGTTACAATACATGTTAAAAGGGTATTAACATGAAAAATGCAAAAAAAAAAAAAAACTCATCTTTTCAATGAAGGAAAAAAAAAGTCTGGATAGATGAGTGTACTCATTTTTGCAATTCGAAGGAGTACTTATGAAATTTCTATCTTACGGACACCAATAAGATTTGTTAAATATAGAGTTTGGTACTTCCAAATTTGAAGAATTTTAGTGTTTTTACTTCCTTTTACGTAGTAAAGGAGTATTGTGATCGCGAAAAAAAAAAATCACTCAAATTTGAGTCTAAATTTTGATTTTGCTCACCCCCGAATGAATGTTCAGTAGTTTTTTCGACCTGTCAGCACGTGCATGTGTACCTACCAACATATAAGCAGCCGAAAAATCCTTTTCAACCACCCCCGAGTTAATTACGACGAGTTTTCTCGTGACGTCTGTATGTACGTATGTGCGGATGTGTGTGCGGATGTGTCTCGCATAACTCAAAAACTATATGCCGTATAAGCTTCTAGCTTGGTATGTAGGCTCTGAGGATGGTCTAGTTATGCACCTCACCTTGTGGTTGCATTTGAATGTTCCCAAGGGGGTGTTTCACCCCTTTTTTGGGGTAAATCAGTGTTAATTTCAATGCAGATTCAAGTGATATGAATTGGCGCGACCACTTGGCGATATGTCGCCAAGCTTTTGGTCGCGAAGTGTTTGAAGCCAACTTGGCGACATATCGCCAAGTTGGCGACAAATTTGGCGATTTTTTTTTTTTTTTTTTGAATTTGGGTTCAACTTGGCGCTATTGGCGATATTTTGCGAAAAATTCACTGAATCCTATACTATAATACGAGAGATGTTTGCCAAGTCGAAAATGGCCCCAGAATTAATAAACTCCGGTAAACTTGGGGGTCTGAGGTTTTTGCCCACGAGGAATCGATTGGCGCCGGTTTTGAAGCGCTACGATCGAACAGTTCGGAGTTACAGATAGGATTCATTAAAAGTTTGAGAAGATTTCTTACTACGCCATTTTCTTTATGATTACTCTTATTGTTACCGTTTCATAGCAACCGCGTGTTAACAATGGATTTCATATTTAATCACATCAGCGTAAATTTATGTTTTTATGGTATTTGGCAACTAATTTTTGGCAACATGTTAGAATTGTTATTGTTTTTGAAATTTAAAAGAGATCGATCAAAATAAAGTTAGAATTGGGTATGGGCAGCGGTAGAGCCGCTATATAGACAGGCCGACGCATCAAGCTTAAGTTTCACCACTTTGGATCCAACTTATTAACTTTCACTTTCATTTTTCATTGTTGTGGAATTATGGTTACCAGAGCAAAGTTTCGGGACATTGCCAAGCTTTGTTAATTTACGTAAAAAGTTACCAAAAAGCGATAACTGGCCAGAAAAGACAATCCTCACATACGCGCTGGATCCTAAGTGGTAATCTTGATGCGTCGGCTCGTCTATATAGGGGCCTGAGGCCGCGGTTGTCCAATCGGTTAGTCGTCGGACTCGTAACTGGAGGGTCTCGGGTCGATCATCTTCATTAATGGTTGCTGGGGGACGTTAAAAATGTTCGTAGTCACAAAATCCTCCAAGTGAAACGAAACCTCTGGGGTGTGCTGGGCCAAGGGTTTACTCGGCCCTTGGGCCTGGTTAAAAATGAACAGAGCGCTCTTCAGGGCCCCATCCCGGTTAAAAAGCGAGTTGTGGTATGTATGGGGGGGGGCCTGGAGTGTGAAGTGAAGTGAAAGTCAAAACCAACTGGAACCAAATGCGTACTGGAGAACAGAGACTCTGCATCCATTCGCATCAAAACCCCCCGCGCCTTCGGCGCCAAATGAAATGAAATTAGGTGTGATTTTACGGTGAGCATGGATTAAATAGGGTTGTGTTTTTTAAAATAAATTACGGCTGTTTTGAATGCGTAATTGCAACCAAAGGCTCAAAAATGCTTTTCAAGTTTATCTAAATAAGTACTTCGCACTTTAGAAAAAAAATACGAGTTTACAAACCTCTTTTTTTTTTAACCGAGCGGGCTCGGTCCCCTGGTACACGTTAGGGATAATACGAGGAATAGTTGCCAAGTCGAAAATCGCCCCAGAATTAATTAACTCCGGTAAACTTGGGGGTCTGGGGTTTTTGGCCACGAGGAATCACGAGGTTTTGGTTTTTCTAAATAAATTTGTCAAAAATATTGAACTTCAACACACTTCAATATTTACACTGCTCACTTTGTACCATTTCTTTAATTGTATAGTTTTTTTTATTATCAACTACATTTTATTTCCTATGGCTTTTCAAACTTAATCTTTGTATAGAATAGTTCCCTTTCCAAACTCTAACTTTGTTAAGAATAGTTTACAATGGTGCACTTTAACCGGTTATCTTTTTACCAATGGTTTCACAAATTTTCTTATGGCATGTATTGTTTTGATAAATCACAACTGAAAATTTAAATCTTCGAGTTAGCTTCGATACCTGTTTTCCTCGAGCGGAGCTCGGTCACCCGCTGGTGATATTAAAATCAGCAATATTTAGAAAATTAAGCATTGTAAAATATTTTTTGCATTGTTTCGTGGCAGATTAGGGGAGCAAATATTTGAATTGTTATCTTGCTCACTCCAAGCACTTTTTTTAACACTTAAGGCAACTTCCAAGAAATTAACACGTAAAAAAAAGTAGTGTGGGGTCCATACCAGATTTTTTTTAGTGGTATTAAAAATTCGAAGGAAAAGGTATATTGTGAAGAAATTATATTTGCAATAACTACAGTAAAAATATCTACTGCAGAAAAAACTGCATAAAATAACACTTAATTTGTGCAATTATTTAACAATGATAATTTCATTTTTCAAATGCAGCTCCAAAATGAATAGGAAAAATAAAATACAGTAGCAATAATATTTTCTTCAGTGAGAAACATTGAAAAGCATTTTTGTAATAGTTTTGAAAAATTTCGGAGAGGGTTTGAACCCTAAGAACCAACCCCTTAAATACGGATCGGCATTGAATGTAACTAGAATACTAGAAATCTTGAAGTCCTGACCTTCTTTTGAATTCGCTTGGAATAATTACATTTTTTAAGAGGGTTAAAATGAAAGAAGCGAAAAATTCTCCAAGCTTCCCAAGGGACATTCGAATTTCGCAATTGATCGCTTTTTTAAAAGACGCAGATTTTTCCCATTCTGATCGAGCTCCTCGCTTTTATTCAACACCAACTTATTACCCATCATGTCTCTCCAATAAAACCATATTTCAAAGGGGCTGAATATTGAAAAGGGAGCAATTTGTTAGCACTACTCTATAGATTGTATATTAAGGCTCGAGTGCGAAATGCAAAGATTTCTAAATTCACGTGGGTAGTTTATTTCCCGAACTTGAAATGGCGCCAAAAAAAAAAAAAAAAAAAAAAGTTGGTGAGAAATTGTTGAACGAATTAAAATGACTGCGGGATTAATCTTAAGAAGTGTATTCTGAGATTTACTGAAAAACAGTGGTTTTCGACCCTTGTGGCACGCGTCTGCTTAAAGGTACACGATATATATCCGTAAAAACGGGGTGTGAGCAGGGCAAAAAAGAAAAGCTAAACAAAAAATGATTTATTAACTGAAAGGAAAGAAAAATAAAATATGCTTCATCATAATAAAATGTAAAAGACATTCCCTCTGATATAATTATTTTCCTATGGAAAAAGATTGTATCGGTGCATTTTCTATTTTAATAGCTACTTAATGAATTCTATGTTTCGAATTGTCCACTCTGTTACAAGCCTTTTGGAAATAAAATAAACACTTGCATTCAATTATTTTTTAAAAAATATAGGTAGTATAACTGCCGTGATTAGCTTGCTACATTTAATTATGTAGTCAACAACCAGGGTGAGCCTCATTCTTTTCTTATGTCAGTTAATTTGAGCTGTTGGATGTCCACTTTGTTAGTCTATTTCATGATGAAAAAAAAAATCGATTTTTTTCTTGAAATTTTTAGGCTGTTTATTCCACTTTATGCTTGTTCTTTGATTCTAACTTTTCTTTGTGATTATAAAGATATTTTTAAAGGCTTATTCGTCCACTCTGTTACGTGTCCACTACAAGCCAATATTATAGATTTATCTTATCGTTATTGACTGATTTGAATTTTATTTTATATAGGGTTGGTTAGGGTAAGTGGACGCTTTTTTAGAACTCTCCGTTTTTTACTTCCTTTTACGTAGTAAAGGAAGTATTGTGATCACGAAAAAAATTTCACTCAAATTTCGGTCTAAATTTTGACTTTACTCACCCCTGAATGAATGTCGTGTAGTTTTTTCGACCTGTCAGCACGTGCATATGTACCTAACAACATACAAACAGCCGAAAAATCAATTTCGACCACCCCCGAGTAAATTACGACGAGTTTTCTCGTGACGTCTGTATGTACGTATGTGCGGATGTATGTGCGTATGTGGCTCGCATAACTCAAAAACTATTTGCCGTAGAAACTTCTAGCTTGGTATGTAGGCTCTGAGGATGGTCTAGTTGTGCACCTCCCCTTGTGGTTGCATTTGAATGTTTCCAAGGGGGTGTTTTACCCCTTTTTTGGGGTAAATCAGTGTTAATTTCAATGCAGACTCAAGCGATATGAATTGGCGCGACCACTTGGCGATATGTCGCCAAGCTTTTGGTTGCCAAGTGTTTGACGCCAACTTGGCGACATATTGCCAAGTTGGCGACAAATTTGGCGAAAAAAATTTTTTTTGAATTTGGGTTCAACTTGGCGCTATTGGCGATATTTTGAGAAAAATTCACTGAATGATATTAAAATCAGCAATATTTTTAAACTTTGTACAAGAGTTTAAGAAAGTAAATAAATAAACGTATGGGCCTTTTTTATATTGGACGTTAATTGATAAACAAAGGTTCATCGTTGTTTTCTAACGTAATACTTTACTTTTTTTTTATAAATTAGTGTTGAATAAACATAATGCACTTGTTTAAGATCAACTGTGGTAAATTAGCACACTTATATGGTGAAAAAGAAATTAGAAACACTAAATGATGACAGTATCTAGTTTCTACAATGCTAAATTTTTACTTCGAATGCAGAGCTTTAAAATGCGCTCAACTACATTTTTTGAGGCATATTTCAGATTTTTAATGCTTGAAATAAGTTTGCAGCAGCGTTAAAAATATCGCTGGGTGTAGCATTACTAATAATTAAGTTAATATTTATCAATCATAAAATAAGCACCGGAAAGTTTAATTACTTGACAGTTATTTTTATATTAGGTCTCTAGTTTGAAGCTCATTTTCAGGAGGTTTTGATTAATCAGCTCATTAAAGAAGATGAGTTTCCATAAAACTGCGTGATAAAGGATCCCCCCCTCCCCACCATAGAAAAACTAAAAGTGGGCTTTTTCCGGGAGAAATCTCTTTTAGATCACACGGTCTTTTTGTAATAAGAGCTGATTATTTTAAAATTTGTGCAGTATTTGTCAAAGTTTTGCCTTTCAGGTGATTTATTAGTTTATAAGTTTATGAGTTGTTAATAAGATAAAGAGACATTTTTAAACATAAGTATCATTTCCAAAAGTTAGGCTCAAAGGAAAAAAATATTATATACATGTATGCAAGGTGTGACAATTAAGTAACGAGACTTGTCTTAAAATGTAGCTTTGTTGAAAACATACAAATACCTTTCAGTCCCTTTAATCTACCAATCCCCCATTGGTACGTAGCTGCATGTGAATGATTTCTTTTATTCAAAGCTGAATTACGATCCATTTGGTTACCTTCTCAAGTAAGTCTGCCGTTTTTGCTTTCACCTCTACTAAAGACTAAAAAATACGCTCCCTGCAATACACTGTTCACTTTTAGGAACTGGTAGAAGTCGCATGGACAAGATCTGATGTGTGCAGTAGATGAACGAGCACACTAACGCTTTTGTCCTCCAAAAACTGTTTCTCAGAATACGCATTAAGCTATCAGGGATTTTTGATAACAGTTATGCATAAAGTTTCTCCGTATGCAAATCTTGTATCAAATGATTTCCCATTGTCTCTCTGCCAGTGTTCATAATATTTGACCACATCTGAACACTCAAAAAGCTGCATTTGCTAACAATTTCATTATTTTTTTTTAAATGTTGTCATCAGTTTTTGTTGTCTTAGGTTGATTGGAACTTTCACCATTTTTAATAACCTTTGTACCTTTCAGAAACAGTTTTTGCCTTTCAAAAATTCGACTACAACGAAACATCTCTTTTAACAATTTAAAACATTCATTTCATTTCATTTCATACTCCAGGGTCCCCCGTACCTACCACAGCTTCGTGGTTTAACCGGGCTAGAGCCCTGGAGAGCGCTCTGTTCATAATTTTGAACCATTTAAAACATTCAGATGGATTTTGAAAATTTCGCGAGAAATTTCAAATTAATGCGCTGCCCGATTTCTAAACTCATCATGATTGCAGCACTTTCGACACGACAATGCCTTTCTCAACAAAGATTTAAAAAAAAAGAAAAAGGAAAAAAAAAGAAAAACTTAAACTAGATGCAGGGAAAGAAATAACGTACCACCATCAAAAGAAATATAAAACCAATTACATTCCATTTTCACTCTTCCACATCGAGTCTGTTGCATAGGTCATGCTCAGTTTAATTACTCAACTGTCACATTTTGTATAATATGTCAATGGAAAGACTTCTTTCGCAGGTGTGTGCGGTGTTCGATACCCCTAGGTAGAAAAAGCAACAGCATTTGAGGAAAGGGTGGTTGAAAATTTACCTAGAAGCTGGGGGAGAAGGATAGCTCCAACCACACAGAAGGCTTATTTTTAAATCATGTTGCCAATCCTAATATGGTATTTTGCAGGCATTTAAGGACTGATGTGTCAAAAAGACCTCTCGCACGAGATACATTTTAGCTGTACTATTGACTGTAAGTGCTGAATATCGTCTCTCTGACACTTTGCCTGTTACGTTTGCTGTGTAGGACAAAAAATTCATCGGATAATGTTCACATATAGACAACACCCACTTTACATCAGCCCAGCCGAATTTCAGGGGCTTTAAATCTTGCCTCCTGCGTATTTGTTGCGGACCCATAAAGAGTATGTCTGCTTACAAGCAAAATGTATGTTTTTCTGAAAGTTTCGAGTAAAACAAATTAAAGGAATGGAAGTTTGAACTTATATTAATTATTCAATGAAGACCCCTGCTTATTCGTCTATAAACTAAAGTTTTATGGATTAACAGCAAATTCACATTAACCTTACATTTACTGAAAAAAAAGAGGGGGGGGGGGAGGGTAGAAATGAAATGGGCCTTTCGTGAGCTGATCGCACAACTCACGAAAAGGACCTGACGGATATCTTCAAGACACCATGAGCATTTCTTTAATAAAACCTCTTTTTGTTGCGCCTCTGGCCCTACGCTATTAATATCTACTGATACTACTTCTAAAAACAGAGTACAGTACTCTTATACGAATCAAGTTTGTTCAAAATAGTTTCGATTCAGTAAAGCTGGATAATGTTCTGTTTTTGTGATTTGATTCGCTAAAGCGGCTGATTGAATTACCCGGCTTCCATTGCACAAGTTTTTATAAACTTTTCAGATATTACTAGTGAGTAAGTGTACGTACTTTTTTAGACTTAACTAGTAGCTTCAAAAGAGAGTCTAACCCATAGCTTAATTTATATAATTATTAAAAAAATATAAAAAAGTTAGCTTTTTGATAGTAAAATTAAAAACAAAACTGTGCGTATAAAAATGGATGTATGTGAATGTGTGTATACGCATATTCTCTCTGCGAATTTGTTCTTTGAAATTTTTTTCTTTTCTTCATGATCCGTATTGCTTTAAAATTTATATTATTTCCAAGCCGTTGATTCCTCTTAGATTAGATTATTGGTAAAAAATACGGTGAAATACTATAAAGTTTTTACGCATAAAAGAGTCTTAAAAAAGTTAACGATTCGATTTCGGGATGACAAAATATAAATAAATGAAAAAAGATACTAATTTACGAATTTTTTACTAAACATAACAATTAAGAGCCAATTCTTCGTAGCTATCAGGGGAAATAAATCAAGCATAATGTATGCAGTTTTGAAAACGAAACAACGTTTCATAGCTGCCACAAATACACGTGAAATAATTTATCACCACTTCTGCAGTTCCGTTTTTCCACACGAAAACTTAGCAAACTGTCCTAAATGGGAAAAACATAGTAATTTCATTCGTTAATTAATGCGTCGAGGAACAATCAATAGAGAAAACAACTCGAGCGTTTTCTCTGTACGATGTGCCGGGCACATTTATAGGTAAAACATAGTTTTCAAATGTAGCAAAACTAAATTTGCAATTGTGGCGCCACCTATCCGCCTTTCCGCTCACCAATCTCATCACATGGCAGAAAGCACGGGCTCCACAGGGTTGCTGCAATAACAGCTGTTTTTCGATCGCCAACGCAAGCACTAAATGCCGCCAGTGAAGCGCCGAAAAGTTTTTTAGTTTTTGTTTCCAATATTCTGGGAACTTTGATTTTTTTTGAAGCGCTGTTTAATAAGATAATTAATTATATTCATAGCGAGGAAAGGCAGTGATTTTCGAGATTTCTTCCGTCTATTTTTGAAAGGAGAGATTAAATGCCGAAATTAAGGAATATAAATGAACCAATAATTGGCACATGTTAGAGAACTTGAAATGTGGATTGTGACATCCAACTATTTTCTTTATTTATATAGCAGTTTTCTTTTTTGACACAATCAGAAACGCAAGGATTTTTTCAGTTATTAACAGGTGAAATATTGTTCTTACAAGCTTAACATTTTATTATTAGTTGTGCGCCATTGTATGAAACTGAAAAACAAATTAAAAGTGAATTTTAAAGTTTATTTTTAACAGGAATAAGCAACCAATAACTGATCGATTGCAGAAAATATACGGCCTAAAACAGCGGTTTTAACCCGGGGGAAGCCCATCTTCTAGAAATACACAGAAGAATTTCAAGGGAGGCTTGAATGTATTTTAAAAATAAAAGTACAAAAAAGAAACTAACTTACTTAATTTTAAGGTCACATGTAAATTTTTTCGACGTTATTGCCTCTTTTTTTGAAGTCAAAATATCGTACGAGGCATTAAAATTAACTTAAGGTGCACTTTGTCTTTTTGAACTCATATCAAAGAGGGGGGGGGGGGTGCAGGGCCTAAAAAGTTGAGAACTTTTGATCGAAATAAGATATGACGTAATGGTTCCACTAGATTTATCTCTGAGTAACAACGACAAGGACACTCATAGGAAAAAAAATAGATTGTAAAGTTAAAAATGACAACGCAAAGAAGTGAGCTTATGGATGAACATTCATAATCTTTGTATTGAAAAAGCCGTTCCTTGTAATGACGAAACAAGTGTATACATTAATTTTTAAATTTTGTACAATTAAATGTTGTCATTTTTAATTTTATTTTTCTGCACTAAGGTTATATATTTATTAAATAGATGCGAGCTTAAATGGAGACGTTAGTGAATTCTAACTAACTTCATCAGCTTCAGCTAGCGCTATAAGATTACTGCAGATTGCAGACTACCAGAATATAATAGGGAATATCAGGAAAATAAAATATATTTGAAGATTATATTTTCCTGATAAACATAGCTCTGAAAATAAATGTCTTTAGTTACTATAGTCAGGCAAAATGGGGCAAGTGAAATAGCGGGGAAAAGTGAAATGGGAAAATATTTTCTTTGCTGTCAGCTCTGTTCTTCTAACGTTTTAACTATGTAATGTATGTAGTTTATTCTAGTCTGATGAAAGTTACCCCCGATGAAATCAAAGCACACACACAAATCATAAAAAAAGCAATTTTGAAAAAAAAAAAAAACCTCATAGAGCAATATTTTGTTGCACGTCAAAAAATATTTTTGTTATAACAAAACGATAAAGTTTTAAAATATTTATTGAGACCTACTCATGGCCGGTGCACGCAGAGATATGAAACGCAGCGTTTTGTAACTTAGACTAGGGATGCACCGATAAGCAAATTGGCCGATTACCGATTACCGATTAATCGGCAGTTGATAATCGGCCGATTAATCGGTCAAGCCGATTAATGATTAAAATGATTGTTTTCAGTACTACCGATTTCACCGTTACACTTTTTTCTTCGTTTTTTTTACAATTCTAACTTTTGAAATAGTTCCTCATTTTTTCTTCCATTTTCCTAATTTTCCTAAAATAATTTCAAAATTCTATCAAATTTCTCTGAACTAATTTTCATATTATTGTCAATAATATTGCATTAACACATTGCTAATTATATAAACTAGACATAAAAATTCAAAAAAAAAAAAAAGGAGGGGAGTCTGCGCGGTGACTGAGCAATCCAATTTTGAAGTTCTTTCAGTTTCAATTTTTCAATTATTAGTAGCTATGTAATTCAAGACTTTTATTCTTTGTGAAAATTGAAGATTATCTAAAAGCAAGGAGAAAAGTATCGATGCATGAAAAATGTTGCTACATTAACTATGTGTATTTTTATTCAAAATAGGAGAATTAATGTATTAAAAACTTTACATCAATGGTGAGGATTATTATTACTGTTAATAAAATTATTCATCACAATTTCTTAGTAATGGTTTACTTTAAAAAATAATATTTAAAAAATATTTTTTCCGCCGATTAATCGGCCCAATTTTGCCGATTATTAATAATCGGCAAAGTGGCCGATTATAGCCGATTAATCGGTACTGTCGATTAATCGGTGTATCCCTAACTTAGACCACTTTACACTCTCTGCCTACAGCACTGTTTGGAGGAAAATATAAAGCTGACAGTACTGTCTGTCCATGAAAGCCGCGCTTATCACTTGCAAACAGTTCCACTTAAAAAAGAGTAGATGAGTTGTAGGTGATAACTTGCATTTGATACATCCTTTTGACCCATTCAACTAAACTATGTATTTGAAAATAGCATCGTTCCACGTCGTTTGATATGACTCAAAATGCTTTTTATTATTTTTTCCCTTATTGTTATCTTACCTAACACCCCTATTTTGGTAAGATCAGAGAAGACTTGACGCATGCGTAAAAGCGCGGAAGGTTTTACCAAAGAGGATCAGACAGTAGTCGAAAATCTTTCAATTTTTTTGTGTTGGAATAATTTTTCAATGGAGATTTTTTTCTTGAAATAAAAGTTAGTGAACCTGGAGTCCGTATGAAAAGTTACCTTTCGTATTTTTTGATTTTCTTTTCGCTTCAAATTTTCAACATTTTAACTCTGTCCCTCATTTTGAGCATTTTTGCAATTGGAAGTACGCAACTAGGCAGAAAGGTTTCGGAAATAAAGGTCTTGCAGGTTAAAACGGAACACCCTATACAAACTTTTTTTTCCATCACAAACAAAATTCTTCATATTTCTGAGCATTTATGCTCAACCGCATCGATTTATTGAAATGCTTGGGTTTATCAATAGATCTATTTCAAATAAGTCTATACACTGTTAAAACTAAAGGTTGCGATTGGCACCTTTCCGGGGTGAAACGCTTGTAACTTCAGCGGCACCCAGTGGGGAGCCGAGATTTCACCCTTGGCTTGGGTGAAAAACTGGCACCCTCAATTCAACAAGCCGCGCGGGTGAACGTATAGGAGAGCATAATGGCACCCTCACTGTTCACTATTGCAGATCCCCCGTATATTTTTCCGTTATTTTCAGGACATTTTTTTAACAGTGTACAGCATTATCTGTACCGAAAATGAAGAGGGAAGGTATTTTATGGATCCCTTTCAAAAACTATCAAAATATTCAGTTGTATTATTCTAACAATAAAAAATTGAATCGCTTCATTAACTTCTAAAATTTTTATCAAGAGTAACATATTAATACATATGTATAGTTTGACATTTAAATATCTTTATGGAATAAAAGATAGGGGTATTGAAAAGCAGTGTTTGTTAAACGCCAAGTTCCTTAACAGATTAAAAACCGAAATACATTTTAAGGATCTATTTATTTCAACTGATGAAACAAAAAAAAAAGTAAGCTCTTGCAATAACGAACTCAACATTCGTTATCAATAACGCCAACGAAAGATATTAGCGAAAGCACGAAATGCATGGCATTAAAATAGCATATACATATACGTATGATAGAAACAAATAAGAAAGAAAGAAAGAAAGAGTCAGGCAGAGTTTTTTTTCCTTCCCTTCGCGTTCTGCTGTTTGTTGGCTACGCGGCAAAAGAGAATCGTTACACAGAGATAAATTTCCGTTAGAATATTTTGTAAATAGTATGTTGGAAAATCTTAGAGCTATGATTAAATGCATGTACTTACGTGAGAATTCAAAGATTAAAATGAAAAATTAATCCATTTTTTTAATAAACTCAAGGTGAAATCCAAGACTGAAAACACTGCAGCGATAATTCTGTCGTGTCTACTTAAACAAGATGTCCGCCCTTCAAATGGTTGATGATGATTATGAGAGCTTGGAGTCGCAATGCGCAGACGCAAGCTCTCAGGGGTGCCTTTCAGATGACTTACTGAGCATGCGCTAGCCTAAAGGGTGCCGATGGCGCTCTAGAAAAAGCATTAGGTACCTTCTGAGAGGTCTTTGGGTACGGAAAGAGCATTTCAAATTCGCAATGGCACCCCATGGCACCTTGCTTCCACCCCAGCTTTCTTATTGGTACCCCTGCGTCACCCGTAGTTTTAACAGTGTAAGAAGGTTCTTCCACCTCTATATAGAAGTTTGGTAAGACCTCATTTGGAGTATGCTGTTCAGCTTTGGTCTCCTTATCTGAAGAAAGATATTAATTTATTGGAAAGGGTACAAAGAAGGGCTACAAGGTTAGTAAATGGATTTTCTAATTTAGACTATGATTCCAGACTTAGAATGCTTAATATGTACAGTCTTGAGCAAAGGAGAACCAGAGGGGACATGATTCAGTAATTTAAATTTATTAAAATGGATGATGCTGCAAGGTTAAATTTTTGCACGGAAAGCAGGACGAGGGGTCATTGTTTTAAGCTGTTCAAATCTGAGGCTAATCTGGAAATTCGAAAAAATTACTATTTTAGCAGGGTAGTGGGAACTTGGAACAGTTTACCGGGAGAGGCGGTGAGAAGCAATGGAGTAGATAGCTTTAAGAGGGCCATTGATCTTCATTGGGGTCTTTAATTTGAGTAGGACCAGCCCAGTTGGGCCCAGAGCCTGCTGCTGGTCGTCACATTTGTATTTGTATTGTATTTGTAATTAGTTCTCTAACTATAATAAAGTTTTAAAAAGTCTACTGACTTTTAATCACCCCGTATAAGACAAAAGATACATTGAAAACATGTGTTCGGATAGAATAAAATGTTTGAGGTAATCAAGACAAGTTTTTTTCCGTTTATGACGAAGCGTTTTCAACAAAATAACATAAAGAGCATGATTGTTGCCAAAACTACGTGCACACAGCGCAGTTGTCTGGTTCTGAATTCAGGATTATGCAATTTCATACTTAACGTCTTCTATTGAAAAACTACAGAGAACAGAGACTTATCTAATGTCTCATATAGTATTTAATGTTACAAGTGCAGTTATGTCCCAGCGTTTGAGAAGAAAGATATTCGACTCTTTTAAGTATAGCATCAAACGAAATGAGCTGCAACATTTTACTTGAGGTCATACAAAAACGCTTTTCCCCTGAGACTCATAATGGCGATCTCCTTCATGATTACAAAATTGCTGCTAAAATATAAATTTGTTTCAGGGGCAGGTACAGAAATAGTTTTTGAGATGGGTACCGAAAGGGAAAATGCGCCTCCCCCATTAAAAAAAAGAGAAAAGAGATATCTCATGACGCTCTTTAAAACTATTTTTTAAGAAACACCATAAAGTAAAGAAATGTCTAAATAGTTTACTTCGAATGTGGGGATAAAGAATCTGTTTTAGCATTTTAAGCCAATTAACTGCTAAATCTTATATAATTTCACCAAATTGGTATTTTTGTATTTTAATCCATGGTATTTCTTGGGATCATTGTCATAATTAAAGCAAGACGATACTTTTTTCTATTAAAAGAGGAATAAATTAACGAAATGTTGTCTTTCTTACTATAAGTCTTCTTTCTTAAAAACTCACAGCCAATCATAGATATGGCCAAATTTGTGTGACCGTGTGTATGGGGTAAGTAAACCGTAGCAATCAAAAGCAGATATTAGCTTTAATAATTATGTTATATGCATAGTATATGTGTGTGTCTTAAGTTCGCTTAGTTTCCTTTAAAAAATACATATACATGTTCTGTTAGAAACAAATAATTTAATTAGAAGGTTTTGAAAGGAAATAAATCCAGCCTACAACTATTATACATCGAAATTTCGGAATGCGTGGTATTGATTGATGATTAGAGCGTTGAATTGTCTTTTGAAAAGGCAGAAATCCTTACCTCATCAATTGCTCTGCTTCCCTGCAGCCGCAAGCACAAGGGGAATGGGAGATTGAGCTAATCAGTCCATTATTAATTTGCTCTAATTGCGATTTACAAGATTCTAGTTTCTTTGAGATTTATGGAGCATTTCAAGCTTCTGAAATGTCTTATCCATTGAGAATGGTTGGATATCGAGTTTAGTAATGAATATATTATCGGAATTATGTATCCCAGAGAGATAGCAGATATCCTTAATGTTAAGTGAAGAGATTGGAAATATATGTTTACATCGTTTTAAATTGATTTTAGTCAGGAAAATTGTACGTAAGCCATAGTCTTGAGCTTCGGAAATAAATGGCATATTTAGATGGTGAACTTGTTTACCCTTACCTGGTGAGGTGTTTTTTTTTTTGCATCCTAAGGGATAAAGTGGAGAGTGTGTAATCCGAACAATATACAAAGTGTTTATAAAGTCTTGAACTGATTGATAATTTAAAAAACAAAAAGCTATTTAAGATGCATACATAATCATTTTTTTTATTTTAATCCTTGTCTCATAAAATGTTTTTCCGATTGGTTAACTCGCTACACAGTATCAAATGAAATGTCCGAAAAACGTCTGTGAGTTTGAACACGCATAACTTGAGAAATACCCTATAAACTTCGCTGAAAACTTCAAAACTTGGAGATCAATTCAAAGAAAAAAAGTTCGATAAGTAATTCTTTTTTTATTGAAATTTAAAATACAATTTTGACACAAATATCCTAGCATGGAGTGCAAAAACTACTTACACATCTTAGTTTTATAGAGCGTTCAAAACATCAGATTCTGCATGCGATGGAATTAGTTCCAGTTCTCTAACTTTATTATGGTGGGAATTATTTGCAATTTTAATTCGATTTTTTCAAGGTTTCTGCCGATTCAAGTCACTAATTTCTTCTTTAAAGCTATCAATATTAAGTGAACAAATTTGTTCCAGTTCTCTTTTTTTACATCATTCGAAAGAGCGACTTTGTAATACAAATAACGGTAGAAGTTCGAAGCTACTATCTCTCAATCAGAAAAAAATTATAACCATTTCAACTAGAGTTCAAAAAATTTTCCTTCATTCATATTATCTATCAGTACCGTGACACGAGGCTACTTCAGCACAGGTATTTCATATTACGCTCTGTATCTATATTATGATTCAATTTTGTGCTCCCTCTACCCTTTACTTTCCCAGTAATTATTTTTTTAAGGAAATATATTAGGTTGGTGCGTATGAAATGTCGGATTCTCTTTACATGCGGACGTTTGTCTCCCTGTTTTCGTTATACTTTTGTCTTTGGCATAACCTCATTCATAGTCGTATTGTCCATTGCCAGAGACTCATTTCAGCAAAATAGGTTTTCTCGAAGGTCTTCCCTTTTGTTATTTCTTTTGAGTTTATTGCCGATATGAATTCTGCCGACATTCGCGTCATTTTCTTATATGAGTACACTCTTGGTAATAGTGCTGCAAAAGCTGCACGCAACATAAACGAAGCGTTTGGGGAGAATACGGTTAACGATCGGAAAGCGCAGCGTTGGTTCGAAAAATTTCGGACTGGCGATTTTTCACTGCAAAATGAGCCGCGCGGAAGACCCAAAACGTCTGTGAAGAATTGCGAAACTGAACGAACTGGAATATGAAGTTTTGCAGCATCCACCATATTCACCGGATCTCTCGCCGACCGATTTTCATTTTTTCAAGCATTTAGAGCTGTTTTTAAGGGGCAAACACTATGAAAATGTAGACAGTCTAAAAAACTCGATATCAGAGTTTATTAATTCTAAAGACCAAAATTTTTTTAAGACAGGCATCTACGCTTTAAAATCTCGTTGGGAGAAGTGTATTGAAGCGAATGGAGCATACTTTGATTGAATAAACAGCTTTTGAAGAAATATATGCAGTTTTATACAATCACTTAAGAATCCGACATTTCATACGCACCAACCTAATAGTTATTTCAAAACTTCCCGACATTTTTGGGTGCTTATATTTTGAAAGATTTTCTCTGGACACTGTTTTGGGTCTCGAAATAAATGAGTGATTAAAAGAAGGTACTACTCGGGGATTTGCAATCGAAATCGAAATATAGGTAGCTGATTCAGAAGCTGCTACAGTTTCTTTGAAATTGAAAATTTCATTCATTGGGAACAAATGCATAAATAACAAATGGGGGAAAAACGAAAGTCATGGTCAATAAAAAAGAAAATATGATGATTACTTTTGGTATAGGTTTTCAGTCATCATCAACGATCACTTTTGTTGTGTGACTTTGATCATTAATTTTAAAACAATGAGCAAACAAGCAAGAATATATTAACAATGAGGCAAATGTTTTAAAACATTTTCGCATCTAAATTGTTGAAATCTAGACAAAATCCATTTCACAAAAAGTTGAAATATGAGATAATAGAAAATTTAAGTTTTTGCTGTATGTTCCTGTATACAGGGAGAAGTTTTTTTCTGATTAAAATAAGCACAGATAAATATAAGCATGATAATTTACCTATGACGCTTTGCATGAAACTCGGCGTTATTTTTAAATATTTGACATTTTATAGTTACTGAAATAGTATGGCAAGGAAACATTTTCTAAAATGACATTCTATGCATTTGATCCGACACGGTAAATGGTTTAAAAAATAGCATTGGGCACTTAACGTTTAATACTAATATAGCATCTACACTGAAAAACAATAACGTTTTAATTTTATTTTTGATGAGGCAATAAAACAAACAATGACCAAGAACTGAATTCAAATCGTACAAATATAAGTCAACAAATAAGACGGTTTACTTATTCTAATGAAGAATATTTAACTCTCAGCTGGCCTTAATCCAAACCCTCTGCTTAGCCTAATTATATCTGTAACTAGTTAAGATATTTTATGTAACTCAGTGAGAGTACTATTCATCAAATTGAATTAAATGAATTTAGATCCAAGTCGACTTGTTTTACCCTCTGAAGTTTCTGCGCTGTGACTATTGTTTTAACTTTAAAGACATCTTTTCCTTATTTCATGAACGAAAAGGAATATTCTTGAAACACATACTTTAGTACCAACTGCTTGATATTGAATTTCAAAGTAAGTACGAAAGTTGAGCTTATTTAAAGCATAAAATGTCACTGTAATCGGTGAAGAAGAAGTAAACTGAACTTCCAAAGCAGCTCATTGCCGTAATTATTCAGCAAAATTATTTTTTAATGAATGGATCATTTATACTTCAAACATCGTTGAATATCAACAAGGTTTGTGGTCACAAAAGAAAATATATAGAAGAACTAACCGGTGCGCAGGAATTAAATAGAAATATCTCAACAAGAGTTTCACCGAACTAAGAATTTTGCTTAAAAGCGAACTGCTGTCTTAAAGCTGCGGAAGACCTTTCTTCAGCTCAGCGTGAAACTAAAAAGTGATGATCTTGGGTTTTGGAAAGTTATGTCATAGTTTAAGGAAAATTTCCTGAGTAAGTTAGTATTTAATTCTCTTGTTTTTGTAATAACGTTTTGCGGAGTCAGGCACCCTTTGTCAAGCTGTTTTTTTGTTTTAAGATCTATTAAGTAACAGATGAGACAGGGCCGTCATTTCAAGTTTTTCCAGGGTGGGGGCAAAGGGTCCAAACACAATGCAATTTCATCGGAAAACATAAAAAGCCAAGCACACTTATAAGTAAATACATTGATTTCTCAAAGTCAGGAGGGGGGGGGGGCAATTGACCCCCCTGCCCCCCTAAATGACGGGCCTGAGATGAAAGGAAAACCTCGGGGTAAATAGTGGTTTTAGAATGCGAGAGCTTTTATTAGTGTGATTACACACGCCAAAACTCGCGGCAAAAAAATTATACAGTCGACGCTCGTTATAACGACCACACGTTATAAAGACCATTCTAATATAACGACCGGTGAGAAAAACCGCAACTGTATCCCAATATACTCTATGTTCTACCTCTTATAGCGACCACTCATTATAAAGACCGTTTTCTGTAGGACGGAGGCGGTCGTTATATCGAGCGTCGACTGTATTTTATTAGTTTTTTCTCTAGGACAGCAAATTTTTAATAATTGGCCTGAAATGATTCGTGTATACACAAAAACATAGGGAAAATGTAATCTGTTTTGCTCCGCTCGTGATGAAGGGACCAACCTGCAAAATATAATTGAAAAGAAGAAAGAGAAAAAATAAAAATACGTAAAAATGAAATATAATATATCTATAATAAAAGTATTTTGGTGCATCAACGCTTGAAATATATTTAATATTTGTAAAATATACTTTTAAAAGTAGCAATTTCAAATTTAATTACATTTATAATCTTAATTAGTGGGACCGGCTTATCTCAAATTTCACGAAACAGAAAAATAATTCGTGTTAAGGTGGTTTCGAGATGCGGAGGTTATAAGGTTATAATTAAAAAAAAAAAAAACGACTGAAGCCAAGGCAAATAAACAGTTGATTTATTCTTTTGCATTTATATTGTTGAAAATTTTTTCTATAGGATTTATTGTGATTACACGTTTTGTTAATTTTAGTGAAGACATCGAAAATAAATTTAGACATACCTTAAGGACATTTCGTCGTTTTGGAAGAATAACGCTGCAACGCAAGAAAATCGAAAAATGACATTTTTATATCATTTTGTTCAGAAAAAATCGCTCTTTATGATGAACAACGTTACAACTCACAAAGTGTCAAAAATATCCGCTAGGGAGCAATTTTTGGAGAACACTGATGTAACTCAAACTACCTTCACTCTTTTTAAAATTACGTCATTAGTTAAAATGCCATTGAAGTCAATCATGCTACATTAGAAAAGAGACATAGTTAGTCGCTATACTTTTGAGCACAAGCGCGATAGAAGTTTCTGAAACGTTAAAAATTGCTCTCCTGAAAAATGGGCTTTTTTAAGTTGCAGCGTTATTCTTCCAAAGCGACGATTTATTTTTCAATGATTGAAGTCCAAAAACGACCATACTTTTTACTTTATCCTGATTCGAAACAATTAAACCTTAGAACATCATAGACCCAAACAACACAACAAAATAACTGTTCACAATGACTCCAAAGTGAAACTTACAAAGCCTTCAACAACTTTCACATCTTCAACAATTCCCATTCTGCCTATCCTCCTGTGCCGAATGGACAGAATTCCTGGATAGCTTTACTCTTTGTACATCATTCACCTTAGGCTATACGTCCCCACAGGACTTGAAGGATTACATGACTGCTGATATTAAAAGACATGTGCTTTGTCTCCAAGTTCTGCTGTAGATACAAATCGCAAGAAATCAAATTCGAAAATGATAATGTAGCCGGATATCGGGATATAGAGTTCGGGAAAATGTATCCGTAATAAACACGGGGGAAATGTTGAATTTATGCTATAAACGCAGGGAAATAGAGAATTTTCAGCTAGGGCGGTTTTCCTGATAAGCAACTTTAAGATAAGCAGGTTTAAGATAGATTTATGCTATAAATGCAGGGAAATAGAGAATTTTCAGCTAGAGCGGTTTTCCTGATAAGCAGGTTTAAAATAAACAGGTTCGACGTAGTTGATAATTGAAGTTATTTAAGTCTCTTAAAAATATATTTAAAAATTTGAATACAGTAATAAAAAATGATATTATTCTGATTTAAAAATAATTATTTACTTATTAAAAATTTATGAACTGTTAAGTAAATAGGAATTTTAACCGAGAATACTTCCCTAACTATAAGTTAGGAGCCTAGGATTCGTATAAAATGTAAGATTTCGTATTTTTTGACTATTGTTTTTTTTTCGCTTTAAACTGTTATTATCTTAACTCTACACCTCATTTTGAGCCTTTTTCAATTGGAAGTATGTATCTTTTATGACGAAACTATGACGAAAATAAAAGTCTTGTAGGTTAAACGAAAATGCCCTGTACCTACATCCATTCTTTAAATAAAAGATGCCGGCCAAGACAGCTTTTACTCTAATCACGTCATGTGAGTAAATATTTATTAAACATCCATCAGTTTAGACTTTTTATGAAAACCGACATTCTTATCCGAAATTTCCTCAGTACATTTGTCTTTTCATTCATCTGCATATAACTACCACTTACTTCTCCACGCAGTCTCTTCAGATGAGAAAATTCATTAAGGATGAGATGAATTAACGTTAAGAAGAATCCATTAACATCTTCCCTAGTGTTTGCTCGCTTCATGAACAATAAAGCAATAATTATTGTATCTCTCCTTAACATTCATATCTTTCTTAAACTGAACACGAAATGTAAGTTGTTTTGACTAAGTTGAATAGTAAATGTTTGGTTGAATAAGGTACTAGAAGAGATGATAATTTTTACAGTATGTTTTATCAGGGTAACTTTGTATTATGTCGGTTAACTTTCCGCCATTTTAAAGTTTAGAAATTTGACTTAAAAAAAAAAAAAAGAAAGAGAACCAGAGTTTATGGTTAAACTATTCGTTTTACGATCTGCTCTCGATATTTGGGGTACTACAATGAGCAGGGACGGGGGGTATCCATAGACATGACGTCATGTAGTGCATGTGACTAAGGTAAGCTGAAGCGTGACGCTTTGTGACAAAAGGGGAGGGGGGCAAATTTGTCGAGAAAGAGAATGAAAATCGTTTATGGACAGCTTCCTACACTGTAAAAAATGTATGTTGTTTTTACAGTATAATACAGCTAATTTTATGGTACTAAGCTGTAAAATTGCTAATTTTGCAGTTTATTACTGTGCTATTTTACCAGTTTTTAAAAACTGCGGAATCTCTGCTGTCCAGTAATTATGACTGTTGTTTTTATTTCAGTATAATACCGCTAAAATTTTACGGCAATAAACTGAAAATACCTGTGCCTTAGCTTACCGGCAAGTAATAGAAACTGTATACTATTCAAAAATGCTAGATTGTATAGATTAGCAAACTGTAAAAAATTGCTTTAAGTTTGTTATACTTTTACGCTGATGCATTTTCGTTTATAAATGTGGAACCAACAGGCTCTGCCAGTTTTTTTTTCTGGTTAGATCAACCGCTTTTTTTCTTGTAACAAAAGTCTTTTTAGGCAAGTATATTAACAACAGAAAGGGTATTCTTACTTATTTTTCTTTAGTTATATGACAATTACACAAAACCCCCAGTGAGTCGTTTTAAAAAAAAAAAAATAAGAATACCACAAACCGAGACAGTTTTGATCCATCGCGAGAATTTCTAAGAGACAGATATCTTACAATGTCGAAGACAGACATTTAGAAACGTTATGGTTTGAATATAAAAAAATAATGTCCTTGTTATCCGATTACAAGTATCTGTTGTGGCCCTGCGACTTGTAACCTAATTTATTTTTTTCCATGGCAAGCAATGTTTCTCAATACTCTTCTTTTTAGAACTTCGACACAATAGCAACTCAAAAATGCAGCCATCCTGGGAAAAATGGTTAAAACACTCAGTCGAGAAGAATCATTGTAAAAGGGTTTATCTGGAGGACCACGTAAGTAGAACGAACGACGACTTACTTTTCGAGATATATGAGTAACTTCGATCTGCCACTTGCACAGTGAAGAATAAGACGTTCGTTTCGCTTGGACTATAATGGTATTTAGAGAGTAATGTAATTGAACATGAAGGAGGGACGGGGAGGTGAACGATGGGATGGAAAAATTCCACAAGAGTCAAGGGATTACACCCCATGGATATAATTTTATAAATTTGGAATACCACGGATAGATGCTATTAATTACTTCTAGTTACGCTTACTGTGAAAAGAGCATATAAAGATCGTGTAGAAAAAGGTGGTGATCTCGAACAAATGGTTGATATTTTCTTTTTTATACAATCTCGCATCTTTGCTTTTTTAAGAACATCACAATTGTTCGTATAATACCGATTACACTCGAAAAGAAGAACTTTTCTTAATGGACATCCTATTGGGATTATTCTTTACCGTTTATTTCATTATACGGTAAAAGATGTTCCGGTTCTATTGTGTTTTCTCTCTAGAATTGGGCAAGTTTTCTGGCCTATGTTGTTCCTTGGGGCACATAAACCCCTTCATACCAAAATTTTGCCAAGAGCTCTTGCTATTTTAGCTAATCTGCTCAAATTATGAAGGAGCTTAGAAAACGATTTAAGATAAACTACTTTTATTCTAAACTTGTGTTTCCACCAAGTTTTAATTTGTTGTCCAAAATGTTAGATTAAAATGATGCGTTTCCCGTTTGTGTTCAAAAAGAAAAATGACGTGTAAGGGAAATAAACAGAATGTGAGAGGTTTTCGCCGTGCTCATTTATTTTAACATGGACGTTTGTTAGATGAAAGCTTCTTGACATGTGACTCTTTTTATGCTAGGTTCAGTGAATAACAGAATGTAGTACTTGTATTCTATGTCGAAACTAAAAACACAGAAAAAATCCTTACCTTTTTGAACAGCAATATTGTTTATTCAAACTACAGAGAAAATTGAATTATTTCAATCCAGCACTTTCTATAAAACTGTACCCAACACGGCTTTGTTAGTTTGTTATTAAAAGGACACATCGGATGCACCAGTTTTCAAGCTGAGTCAGACTTCAGATTGCATATCCATTTTGTTTATCAACACGCGTTATCTCGTATTATGGCACACGCGGCAAACATTTACTTTTATGCATTGTAACAAGATCAAATCTATGTCCATTGTGCTCCATCAACTATTAACGATAACGCAGAACCTCGTAAAGGCACTGAACTTTGAATTTATAAGGAAATACTGAAAAAAGTACTCCACACCGGATTTGACGGTTTTCTGCCTTCGGTTTCGGTCGATTATTCTGCCGGATGTGGACCCAGGCACATAACACAACGACTCATGCACATGGCGAAAAAGAATATTTGAGGGAAATGTATTTATATCTAATACTACTATGTACTACCAATCATAACAGTAATGTGGCACTATGCTTTAGTGGGCAGATAAAGAGTGAATGTTGTTTTAAATTACTAGCAATGAAAAGCAATCGTTTATAGTTGATCCGTATCGGGACTACTCAATTCCGAAATTTAGAACACATGAATATGTTGTCAGTACAATAGGTACAATCTATTTTTGTAGGGTACGCAGATGTACATATACAATTGTCACCATCAGTAGAACTAATATTGTTCTATTATAAGGGTTTTATACTTTTTAATAAATGTAAACATTATTTGAATTATGTCAATGATTATTAAATACTGTATATTATAAAATATCTAAATAATGTGCAATCTTTTAGTATTAGAGTATATTTTAATTTGTTTTAACGTCGAGGAATAATAACTATAGTTTCGATATATGTAATAATTAATAATATGTTCAAGTATAAATGATATAAAACGATTTGCTAATTGTTTAAGATTTTTTTTAAGCGAATCGGTGCCCTTATATTTAGGAAAATAAATATATAATGTTTAAGCCACTGGTTCAATGTCGTAGACATAAAATAGATTGTATAAAATGAACTTTTCCCTCAATGTGTTAACAAATATTTGCTAACTGTTTACTCAATACATCAGGTGTTCACACAAGATTATCTAAAAATGGATTATAATTTCTAGTTTCCAAATACTAATGTATAAACAACTGAATATAATTGTTACTGCTATAAATATTCGTTGGACACTTTTTGTTTTGAACTTGGGTGATGAAATAACTCAATCAATTATATAGGCTAGTTGTAGAGCCTGCAAGCTTTCCTTTAAAAACGGGCACAATGAGCGAAGTACATCTACGCCACAACGTTAAAAAAAATACAAAAATATTTAATATAACCCATGCACTAAGAACAAAGGAAAGGTCGTTCCGAAAAATAATCTGGCTCGCATATTTATTGGAAAGAAAAAAGGAGTTTTACATTATTTCGACGCCGGGTTCACAAGACGCGGTAATATTGGCCTAATAAATGCGGGGGTCTGTGTAACCACGGAGACAAAGAAATTACTCGGCTGTAAGTCAAGTATAATGCTCCTGCTGCACGCGAGACGATAACTTCTAGTAGTCAGAGCGGTTTTAGATAACTCGGTTGTCAGGGGCCCTACTCTCATTGTATCGTCAATATAGTCGATACCGAGAATACGGGTTTTTTGTGCCCCGTGACGTCACATCTCGTGAGACACGAATAATCGCTAATCTCAAAGCCACTTCTAATTTAAGGTATCTAGAATCGCGCCGAGAAGTTTACGACAGGGTAAGAAGACGTGAGATGCCTTCCTCGGCAGTGAGAAGCTGTTTGTTTATTCCATTTTTTCTCAACGCGGAGTGTGCCATAATGTTTATAAGTTCTGAAAATGTGGTTTAGTATGTTTTTACATTGAGAGTCAAGATTTTTTCTTTATTTTGAGTTTGAATTTGGGAGAGGCATCCATTTATCGGCAGTAATTGGAACTCTGCAACTTTGCCGATTATCTATAATCATCTTATTTTACTGAGAAATTGGCCAAAATTTTGCAAATTGAAATTACTTTAAGGTATGCCCAAAACTTGAATTTATATATTTACTTAATCAGGGTGTCGATCTAACCCAAGGGGGAGGGATACATTTCCTTTAATAAAATGAGCTCTTTACTCAAATTCTATTTTCTACCAGGGGAGGGGGGGGGAGCATTTCGTTTTTATCGTATCGTATTTAAGTTTAATTTTTCCTCACAGAATAATTGAATCATCGTTTTTCAAGTCTTAAAATGATAGCAAAAGCATAAAACATGAATTTGTTTCTTTCAATTCTCAAACATAAAGTGTTTTAAATGCATTTTGGAAAAAAGATCCGCAGACATGTGATTTAGGATCTCCATTTTTCTCTTATGCATTGCCCCAAAAATAGGGACTTGTACTTAATATTTAGAGAGTGAATATATATATCTTATTGCGAAAAGCCCAAAATATCGTGAAAAGCAAAATTGAGTCTATCAAAATCATTGCAAAAAGCGCAGCACATGCAGTAATTTTTACCCCTCTCAAACAACAAATGTTTTAAATACACGTTTTGAAAAAGTGATACCTAGACACAGGGCACGACTTTGTAGGACATTAAGTTCGAGCTTTATGTGCTTCCCCCCCCCCCCAAATAAAAACAATATAATGAAGTAGTAAAATATTTTGGATTTCAAGTTTTCGAAAGAGTATTTTTAAATTTATTTTTTATCTTGTCATAGTGCGATATGAAATTTCTCCATTTTAAAAACTTTAGATGGATTTAAGGCCTTTTTTTGCCCTGCCCAGACATGTGATTTTTCTTTACTTAGCATTTAAGGACTGAAAATACAACTATTATTGCGAAAACAAAAATGAGTAACGCAAAAAGGGGACTTTTACTTAAAGCCTGAATTTAAAACTATTATTGCGATAAAGTCAAAATATCGCTGAAAACAAAGTCATGAAGTTAAATGATTTAATTTAACAAATATTTTTAAATATTAGTATTATTTTTTAAAAGTATTTATAAATTTTTTCATGTTTAGTCGAAGCATTTGATACATTGAAATGAATTCGTATAATGTATTTCGACACTTTACTTCGCTTACGCTTGTATGCTCGTATGTGTTGAAAAGATGTACTAATTGCGATTTAAAATTCTAATATTTTTAAATTCCTGAAACACAACACCTTAATCTGCCCGAATGCTTTTAATATTTGGCTCTCGAATCTTTTTGCCATCTATTTCGGAGGCTAAGCTAAACCAGAAAGTTAAAGCAAAATGCACGCGCGAATGTTGATGTAACGCGAGTGAGATATACTAAAAATACTGTCATTTGATTGGTCAATCGTTTTTCCTTCTCGATACGTGGTAGAAGGAGAGAAAATTCTCGCTTGGGCACATTAGGGCTTTCAGAGTAGTACAAAATTTGACAAGCGACTACTTTTTCGACTATTCTTGCTTGTCGTGAGGGAGTAATAGACGTCACTGGAAGTTCCAGGAAGTTTCAGAGTAGGGCCCCAGGAGAGACAAGACTGAATTTATTAGTGAGAGAGGGGGGAGGGGGGCATAATACACGGAAAAGAAAAAACTTTAGTTTGGTAAAGGATTGAAAATTACTTAACTGAAGTGTGAAAGAAGAGATACTCAGAGACATAGATGAAAAAAAGTATCTACTTAAACTACAAATAAAATATATACTATCTAAAATTTTTTCGAGCGACCTCCGCCGCATCTGCGGACGCGTCAAGTCTCTTCGGACTTTCTCGAAATAGGGGGGAAAAGCAACGAGGAAGTAGTAAGCGAACAAAAGCTGAAGGCATCTGATAGTGCGCATCCTAAACCTATCTCCCCTTTTTCATATGGAAGCGTCCGTGGCTGCCAGGCGCACAATACGCAAACAGACAGCAATTAGTACTACATTTATTTTATTTTCTATCAAAATTTGTACGGGGAAGAGTAAGAAGGAATGGGAAGGAATTATTTTCAACTTGTCCAGTAGATGTAACATCGTTTAACTCCATCCACTGCAAGGGCGGATACAAGGGAGGGGCGATGGGGGCGATCGCCCCTCCCTTGAGGGATTCTTCTCCAGCAGTTTTTAGATTTTGAAGTTCAATTTAGTTTATCTTTGGTCATATTAGGGGATAGGGTGGGGATTCGGGGCTGTGATCTAATTTTTTTTCGAAATGGAAGACTAAAACATTTGTAATCGACATGTGTTAACACGGATGCATGGCGAACAAAATGAGCAAGTAAGAAGAAAAAAAAATCAATCGCCCCTTCCTTGGAACATTTCTGAACCCGCCCTTGATCCACTGAATCAGCCATTTTTTTAAACTTTGTCTTGGTATACATGCAGCGCTGGTCAACCGTGCGAAACATTCGCACATGACAACAGTAATTAAAAATCCTATGTCCCATTTTTTAATCAAAACAACGACATTCCCTTCCAAAGGGAATTTTTAGTGATTGAAATTAAAAAAAAAAAAGAAGAAAAAAAAAGAAAAATCCTTACGGCAAAGCGATCGCAATTTCAAAAACGAAACCGTTTTATACAAGTACATGATTGTTTTGTACGTTCGATCATACATGCAACATGCTTATTTAATTGTCCTTCTTAAAAAACTTCTATCCCCCTCCCCCCAAAAAAGCGATAAAAAGTTTCTGACCTTTTCCCTGTAGCAAGGAATATTTATTGTCACTTATTAAAGAAAAAAACTGACGCTTCTTTATAATTACTTTTTTTAAAACCAAAAAGTTGCGCGGTTTCTTTACTTCACAAAAAATAAAAGAGAAATTTCCCAATTTCGGGTCTTATATAATCTTAACCTGTTAACCGGGGAATTAGCTATTGCTCAACTCGTTTCACAATGGGGACTTTTTTTTCGCAGCGATAAGTAATATCACACCTCAAATAATAAAAGAATATCGTTTTTAACTTATGAGTTTTATTTATTTTGATAAAATATTTTATATTTTTAGCCATATTTTGTAGAAAATAAAAAGTACTTAAGTCATAAATTTATTACTAATAAAAATATATAAAACACTGAAATTCACAATAAGAATATTCAAATCAGAAAGTTATTACTAACATGTAAGATACTGAAATGCAGACTAAAATGAATCCAAATTGTGGCAGCTCGAAGTATAGATCATGCAGCGCCCGTTTTCCCGTTAATAGCGCTCAAGTTACAGATTACAAGAACATGAAAATTCATGACGCATCGACAATATGATGTATATATAACCACTCTAAGATTTAATAGATAAGAACAACGTAGAACGTGATGCGTTCAATTTTTTACGATTAATTTCCATGACGAAAAATTTGGTCATGCCCATTGCTGTAGGCTTTTTTGTATGACGAAATATTTCGTCATACCCAGTTAACAGGTTAAGAAATCTCTTCTAATATTTTGAATAAAGTTTTTACAGTTTAACTTTTGAAGCTTTATTTATTAATGGAAAATCTCCAGAATTTTACACAGAAAATGGTTCCTAAGTGGTGTTAATTTAAGAAATTCCTTCTGGTATTAAAAAAAATCTCTATTACAGTTTAACTTTTGCTGCTAAATTTATTCATGGAAAATCTCCCGAATTTTAAACAGAAAATTGTCTCATTTTTATTTGTTGCCTGCTATGATATATCCCAATGATTGCATTGTTTGTGTTTTCACATGTTTATTGCCGTAACAGCACTTAAAAACGTCCTGCAAACTATTTCCAGTTGTCAGTTTCAAAAGCCTAAAATGCAAATGTTGCAACAACGGAAAAAAAGGGTAGAAGATTTCGGATCCCTTTTTATTGCAGCCTTCCCCAACATGTCCTGAGATTATAAGCTAAGGATCAATATTTCAGGAAAGATCCGCTTCGATACAGAATAAATCCTCTCCAATGGCCTCCGGATTTCTTAACGTTGCTCCCCAAATGCTGCTTGATTTCTTAACCGTACTCTAAATTTGTCACTGAAAGTCGAAAATCCATTACAATTTATCAACTAAATGCTACTTCGGGGCTTGCTTTTGGTTAAAACGGCATTTTGTTGGCTCGGAAAAGTGCTGATTTTGAAGTTCTTTGTTCCTTTCGGGGATAAGGCGTCTTCAGATAAATGTAGCGCTTTGATCGGGGCTTATTGAATTATCCTGGATAGGAGTTGGTGCGCCTTTGCTTTTAGACTTAACTGAATAAAAATTGTAGCATGAAATTGAGGAATTGCTAATACTATTTTAAAGACACAAATAAATTAATGGTACAAGACATGTTGTTAAAGCATAAAATTACAAAACTTTGCATAACATGTGCTGGTAAAATTACGTAAATGCGTTGATTATATTGTGACTTCATGCGAGCAATATTGTGTACCAGAATGCCCCCCCCCCCAAGCTCAATGGCTCAAATTCCCCCCAAAATTTTTCCCAACCCTCATGTTCTTTTTATTTTTACCTCCCTTTTTTATTTTATTTATATTTTTAATATTTATTTATTTTTTTCATATTATTTATTTATTCTTTTAAATATTATTTATTTATTTTTTTTATTCATTATTAATTTTCTAAAAGTACTAATTATGCGAAAACTGAATCGCTTTTTTTCTCTTCCAGACATTCCAAGAAATAAAAGAACTAATTTAAATTAAAGATATTAATTAATGCATAATTTTTATTAAAAAAATCAATAAATAATTTAAATAAATAAGTAAATGAATAAATTAGTTTTAAAAATCCCCCCCCCCCAAATTTTGATGGCACAACTTGCGCCATAATCCCCCCTGTGGGCACACCTGTTATATACACATGTATCTTAGTTTGACGGAGCTCAATTCCATCTGTAATCTCAACTGCAAATCAAAAAATCGTCCCGAGTCTAAGCGACAGTCATAAATTTTATTGGGTAAATTGTTTTATTGTGTACAAAAAATAAGCATTCAAATTCTCATTCAGTTCATTACACTATAAGACATTGCGATTCAAAAAACTTTTACGTTTATTGCGACGCGTTTTTTTATCCCTTTTTTACCTCGTGCTTTGTTTTTTTTTAGTTTTTTCTGAAATTATGTCTCCTTTTATGAAGTACCTTACTTTAGCTGTCGTTGGTCATTAAAAAAAAAAGAAAAAAAAAACTGCACTCCTGGTTAGCACATTTCTAAATATTGATGAGTTTGCAGTTATTTGCCGAGCTTATTGCCCGGCGTTGCCCGGGTGCTTATTAAAAATGCTCGCAAAAATTAGAATTAACCCATTAATGCCTGACATTTTTTTCCAAAGATATTATGTATACTGATTATAAACAGTGTTTAATGGACAGGAAAAATAATAAAAAAAATATTACGTAAAAAATAATTTTTTTATTAAGGAAAGAAAAATCGTCCCTTAAAAGTTACGATAGACCCCAGAGGGTACGAGTCATTCCATGTCAAGTGATCCAACGTTTTTTACCTTACATTTTTGTATTTCTTTCAAATTTGGCTCATCAATTGTATCCCTTGAGGTAATCAAAAATCTCAATTTTTGGATTTTTATCTCTATTATTTTTTCATTTATGAGACTTTGAACTTTGGAAAAACCCTCGTTTTTCCATGGATAAGGGAACATAAAAGGGACCATAACTTGGCACCAAATATAGATAGAACGATTTGGTAAATGGCATTTTAAAGTACGTTAGTTGCCGCTTAATCGGATATGAAACATGACTAATTTGATAAAAATTTTCTTTTTCAAAAAATGAAATTTAAATTTCAAATTTAAATTTCTCGAAAAACATATAATGAATTCTTTTGAAAAAATTCTCAAAAATTTTTGTGTATTTCATCTATGTTTGTACAAATTTTTAGATTGGGATCTCAATGGGATCATATTTTTTTGAATTTTTGAATAAAACTGTATAGGAAAAAAATGATATTTTTTAGATTCTCTTTATTTAAATACTAAGTTCTCTTGCTTGTGATGGTCTAAAAAGTAGTAAACAAACATGAATATGTTTAAAGTGAGCTAGCATGAGCTTATAGATTTGTCAGGTTCACCCCCTCCCCCCTTCCTCCCCCGCACAACCACTCTTTTTTAATTCAAAACTGTTCAAAATGTTTAAAAAAAAAAACTCTTTGATACAAAATGAATAGTAAACTTATTTAAAGTTGGTAAATGAGTTTCCTTATAACTAGACGAAGTATCCCCCTCCTCCACCCAAATATACCATTAACGCTGTACTATTATGACGTCTAACCTGGGGATTGAATTGACTATTATTTTTACTCTAGGTAAGTGAGCTAGCATTACGTTATATGTCAGTCCTCATCACTGCCTTTACTTTCTCTTATTGGACAAAGCTCATGAGCTAATAGGAAAGTAACAAACAGAATAAACTGAAACACTACCAGACATCAGTAGAGACTAAGGCTTTGAAATGGGGTTAAACGGGATGATAAAAAAAAATAAAAGTTTGGAGTGGGAAGGTAGGGTAAGGGGGGGGGGGCGATCTGTAAAGAAGTGAGGTTGTGCAACATGTGAGGTTGTGCTCAAAAAATCAGTGTTTGTTTAATACAGGGTTATTCTAAATGATGGACCCCTTTTTAAAAATTCATATTTATTAAAGTTTTCAACAAAAATTAACAATCTTTATATCAACGGAAAGGGGAGATTTGAAATTTTTTTTCATATATAAACATAAATGTTCAATGTGTCCACCGCGTGCTGACTTCTCCTCACCACACGTGTGACTTCTTCTTGTGACACTATCGGTCTTCCTCTGCTTTTCCTTTTACAAACACTACCAGTCTGCTTAAACCAACGGCTTATGCTTTTTTTAGTTGGGACTTTAATTCCAAATTTGGCACGAAATGCCCGCTGCACTAAAATTTGTGACGCAGTTTTTACAAACTGAAGAACGCAGAAAACCTTTTGGTCCACGGTCGCCATTTTCCTCAGCTGCGCCAGTAAATCAAATTATAATCTAATCCGGTGCAAACTCTACTGGTGCGCCCTCTTTTTGCAGCTTCAGAAAAAAATTTTGCACTAAAAAAAAATTGAAATTTCATCTTTACATTGCAATAAAGATTGTTCCTTTCGGATTTGTACTTTAATAAATATGAATTTTTAAAAAGGGGTCCATCATTTAGAATAACCCTGTATATGTATATAGATATATCTTGCTGCATTACTTTCCTTTACAACAAAATGAAAAAGAACACAAACGATTAAAAAAATTAAATAACAGCTGCACACTAGATAATGTGGAAAGATAGTTATGGGGACACAGACATATGATCTGATATTTTGATTTATTTTCAGTTTTGTGCGAAAAGAATAGAAAAAACGATGAGAACAAGGAGAAACAGTGCTATTTTGCTGTTTGCTATGATCTTGGGGCGACCCATTTATTTCCTCCCTTCAAAGGAGTAGAAGATGAAATGAATCATAAAGTTAAATTTCAGATATTGAATGGAAGTACACTTTGAAGTTCGGATCGAAAAAGAAACACTTCGTCTGAAAAACAATATATATACCTAGGGTGAAAATAATCCTCAACTCAATCCCCAGGTTAGACGTCATATTAGTATAGTGTGAATGGTATTTTTGGGTGGGGAGGGGGATACTTCGTCTAGCTATAAGGAAACCCATTTCCCCACTTTAAACAAGTTTACTATTCATTTTGTATCAAAGACTTTTTGTTTTTTTTTAAACATTTTGAACAGTTTTGAATTAAAAAAGAGTGGTTGTGTGGGGGAGGAAGGGGTAAGGGGTGAACCTGACAAATCTATAAGGTCATGTCAGCTCACGTCAAACATATTCATGTTTGTTTACTACTTTTTAGACCATCACGAGCAAGAGAACTTAGTATTTAAATAAATAGAATCTAAAAAATATCATTTTTTTCCTATACAGTTTTATTCAAAAATTCAAAAAAATATGATCCCATTGAGATCTCAATCTAAAAATTCGTACAAACATAGATAAAATACACAAGAATTTTTGAGAATTCTTTCAAAAACTTTCATTACATGTTTTTCGAGAAATTTAAATTTGAAATTTAAATTTCATTTTTTGAAAAAGAAAATTTTTATCAAATTAGTCATGTTGCATATCCAATTAAGCGGCAACTAACGTACTTTAAAATGCCGTTTATCAAATCGTTATATCTATATTTGGTGCCGAGTTATGGTCCCTTTTATGTTCCCTTATCCATGAAAAAACGAGGGTTTTTCCAAAGTTCAAAGTCTCATAAATGAAAAAATAATAGAGATAAAAATCCAAAAATTGAGACTTTTGATAACTTCAAGAGGTACAATTGATGAGCCAAATGTGAAAGAAATACAAAAATGTAAGGTAAAATTTTTCTCAGATTTTGGATCACTTGACGTGGAATGACCCGTACATACTTTTTTTTACAAAAAATTTTTTCTGCCTACGATATAATATTTAAAAAGACATTTTATAAGAAGAAAAAAAAACCAGCAATTAACATAAACTGGGAAACTGGGAATAACTTTGAAAACTGAACTTTTTTTCTTGAGATTGTGCACGACGTGATTTTTGATAAAGATCATATTAAAACTGCTACAGAACACACTTGACTATGGTTATGTGCTGCAATCTGTTAATAACGAATTGAAACAATACCAAGGTACTAATTGAACACTATTATTTGGTTGAAATGTTCATTTTGGGGAAATTCAGACCCTTTTTTGGACCGTCCCTAAAAAGGGACGCTAGGCATCAATGGGTTAAATATCTGTTGGAATCTCTCATTTTTCTACATCATGCAATATGTGTACCAATGCTCCAAGATAATTAGAATATGAGTTATAATCGTTTTTAACTAATTTCATGTTAAAATGAAATAGATGAGTCTTAAATTGATAATTCATTGTTAATCGTAATTTTTGTTGGAAAATACTCATATTTAAATGAATCAAATTTTATCGATTTGTATGCTTAAAGGCTAAAGTAAGGTACTTCATAAAAAGAGACATAATTTTCAGTAAAAAACTAGAATAAAACAAAGGACGAGGTGAAAAGTGATAAAAAAATACGTCGCGACAAACGTAAAAGTTTTTTGAATCGCAATGTCTTATGTAATATGTATGGTATGATGATATATTTTGTAATCGATTTAGTGGTTTCGTTTCAAATATTCAAGCTTGCTTACTTCTCAAGACCATTCGACCATTTAAATTTCTCTTTTCTGTGTATTCGTAAGCTCTAAAGTTGAAGCGAAAGATATATTCACTCTTTTAAATTGTTGTGCAGCATCTATTCTTGACTTAAATTTCAGCGTATACACTTATGTTTTTCTTTGAACTATTCAAAGTTGAAAGAGAATCTTTTTCAACCTAAAAGTGTAATGTGGGATTAAGGAGTCCTTACGGAGATTTTTCAAACGTTAAGAAATTTTTTTATTCACACCGAACTAATTCAGCAAAACGGAGGGAAAGGGGGGGGGGGACAGATTGATTGAGTGAGGAACTCATATTTTTATCATCTCAAAATCTGCTTTCCAGATCTTATTTATTTGTTTATTTATTTTTTGTTATGACTTTTTTCTGTTCTTAACTATATTTTTACTTTACATTAACCTATTAATGCCTAGCGTCCCTTTTTAGGGACGGTCCAAAAAAAAAGGGGTCTGAATCTCCCAAAAATGAACATTTCAACCAAATAATAGTGTTCAATTAGTACCTTGGTATTGTTTCAATTCGTTATTAACAGATTGCAGCACATAACCATTGTAAAGTGTGTTCTGTAGCAGTTTTAATGTGATTTTCATCAAAAATTGCATCGTTCACAATCTCAAGAATAAAAGCTAAGTTTTCAAAGTTATTCCTAGCTTCCCAGTTTATGTTTATTGCTGATTTTATTTCTTCTTATAAAATGTTATATCGCAGGCAGAAAAAAATTTTAGTAAAAAAAGTATGTACCCTCTAGGGTCTATCGTAACTTTTAAAGGACGATTTTTCTTTCCTTAATAAAAAAATTATTTTTTACATGATATTTTTTTAATTATTTTTCCTGTACATTAAACACTGTTTGTAACCAGTATACAAAATATCTTTGAAAAAAAAAAGTCAGGCATTAATGGGTTAAGCATTCTGATAAAACATTCTTAAAGAATGACTATAAAAATAGAAGTTTGATGTTAACATTTATTCTGCATATTTTTATATCTAATACACTGATATATTTCATGCGGCTCTAATGTAAACAGTGTTCTTGTAAGAAAAATGAACTATTTCTTTTTTTAGGACTGTTATTATACTGAAATAAAACTACGTTGTTTTTTTCTGAAAAATGTACAGAGCGGGAATTGAACAAAAAAATCAAAATACGTACAGACAGAGAATGCATATCTCGTTGAATACAATTACTTATTTAAGATGCATAGTCACATTTGCACCGAATACAATAGAGAAACACAGTTACATAGATAGTTATGGGGTTTCTTTACATTGAAGCAAAAGTTTAATATGGAAATTTAGCTGCCAGCGTTTTATATCCAGGAATACGTTCGCCTAAAATAAATAACGAAAGCCACAAGTTTATACTTTTTTTGGAATGCAGTTGCTTCGAGTTTTAAGAAAATTATTTTTTGAAAAAATAATAGTATAATCTAAAAATCTGGTTATGTTTTGTTAATTTTTTTAAAAAACTTTTACATTCCTTGAAATAGTTGGGAATAGTTAAATTTCAGTTATATATTTTAAATATAGTTTTATTTTTGAAAATTGAAGGCGTTGTTATAAGTAAATGATATGTGGATGTTTATGTATTTTAAAATGTTGTGTTTCAAAAATTATTTGAATGGCTAGTAATCAATACGGAATATTTTAAACGCTTTTGTTTTCGTTTTAATTTGTTTTAGTTGGGAGAATTTAAAATTCATATACACTAAAGTGAGACATTATATAGTTTTCTATGATAGAATTATCCACTTAAAATATTTTTTGAGCTTAGAAACATTGAAGTCTTAAATGCATAGTCTTTCAAACGCAAAAATAAACTACATATATTAGTCAGTTTTGCATAAAACAATGTATTGAAGGAGCAATAGGTAATGGGGAGAGTTTACTGTCTTTCAAGAATATTTTTCTCTGAAAAGACACGGTCGAAAACATGCGGTGAATTATTTTTTTTTCTCAATTTCGACTCATTTTCTTTCTTAAAAGTATCTTAAAGACGCTCACAGTCTTTTTTTTTTTTTTTGCTGGCGGACATCACAAGTGTACAAAACGCTTCAATCAAAGCCACTTTATAGACTAGCAGCCATTTTAGGGTCGAATTTTTTATTGTTGCAGATCTGGGGAATGGACATCCAAAATGGCAGGTGCATCGGTTTAGCTTTAAACCAAAGTTTCTCCACTTTTGATGTCATACGATACTTGGTTTAGAATGTGGTCCTTTTTTTATGAAGAACAAACTGTTGGAAACATAGAAAATATTTTAAAATCTCATGTTTTTTTGCTTATAATATTAATATCAATGCCTAAAAGTTGTACTTTTGACTGAATAAAGCTCTCCTATTGTGAATATGTGTTTTCAATACGATGTTCCTGACAAAACATTTGTTGCTTTTTGAAAAATATTTTCAGCAAGTTTTTTTTCTGCTTACAAATAGAAGGTAGAAAAAAGTTTTTTTTCCAATGGAATGACATGAAACGACGTACAAAGAAACAATAACAGATACTAAAACAACTAACAAAAGCAAATTTGCTTTGATTTTTATTAATATAACCTTACTAATGCAAGTTTATGCAAATATATCCGTCGTAAGGTTTGAAATAAGTTTTTTATGTAACTAATATAAATTAGCCTATATTAGTTTTATACTGAAGACATTAATTGAATATTAAGTAAAGCCTATCATTATATCATTATTGTTCATCTTAAATATTTATTATAGCCAGCATATCTTCAATTATTGATTTAATCGTGTCACTAATATGCGTAAATGCACCTGCAGGCTCTCAATTAAAAATTACTTTATAGTCGTCTGACAGCTTAATTGCCTTTGCTGTAGTATTATGAGTTGAATTGAGTTCAAGAAAAAACATTCACTAGTTCTTTTGTAAACGAAATTAGCACCAGCTTCGCCTTTTTTGCAACCATCAGTGCTCAAGATAAATGCTTCTTCAATAAAAACCACGAAAGATACGCAAGCAGTATTTTTTCGAAATTCAGAGAGGAGAAAATGACGCACAACCGATATTTTGTGGCGCATGAACGATGGTTTTGCATTAGAAGGAATAGGAATAAATTGGGACTTTATGAAAACGACGTATAAAAGTAAATTTCGCATAAAGCAGAGACGTATAAGCGATGTTTTATTGAATTATGCTTCTAAGATTAACCCCTTCAGTCAAAATTAGGAAATAGTTAACCAAAAAAGGTTCTTATTTGATAGACAGATTACTACGGCTAAGAATACCTTACAAATAAAATGTCAAGTTTGTAGGGGAAAATTAAAATAGTTAAGACATGTCCAATATCCAGACATATTTTGAAATTCATATTTCAGTTAAAAAACAATGAAACATCATTTAAACTTCATTGTAGAAAGTTCTCCAAGCAATATTAAAACGTCATAGGTATTTGAAATAATAAAGAAAAAAAAGGCATGTTTTTTTTTAAACATTAGAAAAAAACTACCTTCAAGACAAAAACCAATTCCGAAAAACCGATCCAAACCCAATTTGCCAATCCATATCTTGAAAAAAAGAATTTATAATATACATAATAATAAATGGAATGTCAAAAGACAACTCTGTACCTCAGAACCAGACTAACGTAAGTCCACTTTCGTCATTTTTCGGTAGAGGGAAAAACGATTGGCGAATACATCGTTTTTCCCCTCTACTGAAAAATGACGAAAGTGGACTTACGTTAGTCTGGTTCTGAGATACAGAACTATGAAAGCGGAAAAAACTAGCAATATGTATTTAAATCAAATATTAAATGATTAGTAGTTAGTAGTTATTTAAAGCTTAGGTATAGCATACCGGACACCAGGTCTGAAGAGGCTAAGCCTGCAATTTGTAAAGAAGCAGGAATCTTAGAAAATTTTTCTCTTTTAAGCGTCAAAAATGATGAAACAATTTTCACTGCAAATACGGATAATTTTCTTGTTAAATCGTTATGCCAATAACTAAGGCATACTTCAATACATTGCCGGCTTAAAACGATGATAACACTGAAAGATGAAGAAATTTTCAATCTTCTAAAATATCCCCCAATGATCTCATGCAGTTTCATTGATTTCCTATTTCGTGATGTAAAATATTTCTTTTCAATTTTTGCATCTCGAATTTTTGAGATATCTGGCTCTCAATTTCCACGAGAATTAGGAGATGGCGCAGTTTTTTGATGTCTCACATCTCACCATATTTTAAAAGATAAATGTTTACAATTTGTACCAAAACTTGAGAGTCTCTCTTTTCATTCCTGGAAAATATGTTGTTGATAAAAAATATGCATCTTGTTTGTGGCAAAACTGTCGCCTTGCTTATTAATTTTTTTTTAGTTCTATAAACTATCTTTTCTTTTTGCACGTGTTTTAAAATTTGAAAGTTAAATAGTCTAATTAACTTCTAGAAAATACTCCTAGACGTTCATTTTAAAAAATCTGATTGTTCTTTTATAGAGGAGTATAAAGGAAATTTGTTTGTGGAAAGTTCAAAAATATGGTACGTTTGCTTAATCAATCCAAAGCGATCATTTTAATTTAACAAAAAACAGTTAAAAGTAAATGATTTTTTTTTTTTTTTGAAAGAGTTTCATTTCTGATTTCACAGTAGCTCAAAATGTTTTTTTTTATCGACTGTTTGAGTTTGAAGGAAAATTTGTCAAAACTTTACAAGAAGTGGAAATTGACTTTATTTTCCCCTTACCATTGGATCTATCTAGACCCGAATTGGTTTCGAAAACCGTAGATTTAAAATCGGCCTGGCATTAAAACTCCTATTATCAACGTATGAACAAACGACGTATGTGTTTTTCCATCTTTGAGCCTTTGAGCTGACTTTTGCTTTGTGCAAGGAAAAATAAAGTATCACTATTAAAAATGTTAAAGTTGGTGCCTATTTTACTATACTGTAAGCAGTAGTCGAGCACAAACGGAGGTATAACTCTCTAAAGTTTTGCGCCACTATATTTGATTCAGGATAAGCGCCGTCATTCAGGGCCCGAATGATTGCAAGATTTTCTCGGTTTGGTTTGCCCTGTATGTCGTATGTGTTTATTTAAAAATTTAAAAAAAAAATAAGAATAAAAATACATAAAGTCATCACATGAACAAGGTTACATAATTTTTGAATAGTCTTGGATACATAAGTTGACATAGAATAAAAATGAAAACTAACTAGGGAACAAACAATGGGAACAAGGTGGTAAGAAAAGTCCAAGCCCTATGGTAATTCTGGGAAAAAAAGCTGCTTGATTTTGAAAAAAAAGTCAATTAGGGATAAAGCGTTTTTATAGGCATTCTTGTCGATGAAAAGAAAACTTTTCCATTGTGCTCTTAGATTGTTAGAAAGCACTGTTAATGAAACGCCGACGTAAACCTGCAGTGGAAGCCGAAGTGTTTAAAATCCCCAAATATATTTGCTTCAGGTGAAACTTTCAGAATTTTTTAAAAATATTTCCCGTTCTTAAATGACCATATAATTTTGTATTTAGGTGAAATACGTCACAAAGAGCCACCTGGTGGCGATAACTCAATTTTATTAATAAGTGCAGATACGACTTTTGTGCTTAGCCAACGCCTCCTAAATACTAAATGCCTGAAACTTCCCGGTTTTTAGCACAGAGCAAGATTTCATTCTAGGTTCACGATACACTGCCATCTACCAGAGTTCTTCGAGAAAGAGAAATTAACGATTGGTTCATTTCTAAATTTAAATTTAAAAATCAACCAATCAAAAAATTTAACTCGAATATTGTTTGGATCCATCGCCAATAGCTGAAAAGTTCCCTTGGTTCACGATACACTGCCATCTACCGGAGTTCTTCCAAAAATTAACGATTGGTTCATTTCTGAATTTAAATTTAAAAGTTAACCAATCGAAAAATAACAACGACATCATCGGATTGCCGCAAGGTGGCGTTTAATGTTGAACCCATCTCTACGGTAGCGAAGCAAATGTTATAGGCATTTAGTATTTAGGAGGCGTTGGCTTAGCACGGAGTATAAAGATGATTGGACTCCACGATCTGGCGTTAGTTCAGCTTTTTTTCCAATTAAAGTTCAGTGTCCCATTAGATAGCTAACACTATTAACTGAATATCAGAAATACAATGCACATTACGAAGTATAACGCAACACTATTACAGAAACAAAATCAAGAAAATAATACAAGCAGCCAAACCTTCTGATCTATTGCGGTAGATAGATTGAACTAAAACACAAACATAGTGAACAAAAAAAGAAAAAAAAAAGGTTTTTTTGGTAATTTAACGAGCCTTTTTTTTCTGAATGCCATTAACGATTTTGCCGCTTTTGCGATTACTATTGGTTTCAATTATTTCAATGTGGTCTTTTCATCGATTAAGTAATTGTTTCGAAACAAAACAGAGCTTTTATACAAGAAAGAAAGACTATTTTCTCACTTCTAAATTCTTTACTCAGTTTTTTAGTTTTATAAAGATTTTCACAGAATTATTTTTTAGTTATGTTATTTCAAAACTATTTCAGAGTATACATATATCTATATGTAGTGAAAGGGAGATTTAAACATAATACAATGTTCGTTTAAAGCTAAAAAAGCTTTTTTTCCCCCGCATGTCAACAGCGATTTTATAATACCTATATCTACCGTCGCTCTCTTGCTTAATTATTAAAAATTCCGAATTATTTCTGAGCTAAGCTCAAGCTGTTTTACCCTGAAGAAATTTTTTTTTAAAGTGCAAAAAGAAAGTTTTTAGTTTCATGAAAGAACTAGGAAGTTCATTTTCACGCTTCAGTAAGTTTCTTACGGCTAATAACTTTCTTTTAAAATCAACATTGAGCTACAACATATTTTTTCTTAATGTAAGTGTACAAGCACCAGACTAACAAGATATGAAACTGAATTACATAGTCCTAACAATGAAAAAATTCAGTGAACTCTCACTTATACACCGCCTCATTTATGCGCCTTTTTCACTTATACGACGATTTTAAATGGTCCCAGCACATTCCATAGCAAAATAATGATAGTATCATTCGTTTATGCGTCATTCTAAAGATAAATATTTCACTCATGCGCCAAATTTTTCATAAAATGAAAAAATATATTTTCTTTTAAAAAAATAAGCATTTTTCTTCACTTTCCTATTTAATCTTTCGATTTTATTGCTCGCGGAAGGCATTTTTTCCGCATGAACTAGAGTTCGTAGAGGGACAATTACTTCTTATGGATCATTTTAAAGGGAACAGTTTGTAATTAGGTATGCTACAATTTTTGTTTTCTCTTTATCATTGTAGTTACGTTACAGTAATTGCCAAACCGTGGTAATATGTCCCTTGTCTATAGAAACATTCTTATTCATTCCCTCATTAGAGCCTACGTTGCGTTTTAGTCCTTTAAATAGGCTTGTTCACTTATACGTCTCTTTCAATTATGCGAATTTTCTGTTGGTCCATTGGGCCGGCGCATAAGTTAGAGTTCCCTGTATAATTCTTAATAAGAGAAGTGAAACTTTTAAGTAGAGATTTCAGTTGCTCAGGAGCAAGCTATTTCACCCTTTAATCGATTCCAAGCAACCCAAGCAAAAAAAATAAGTAATTAAGTAAAAATAAAGTAATTATAAGTTAAGTATTACACAATCTTTCTATTATAAAAAGGAAACATTGCTATGGTTTTGATTTTCAGAAAGTTTAATTGAAATATAGTTCTATAATAGAGAACTCTAAAGTCGATGAAGAGAGAGGCTATGTAAATTGAGCAAAAACGTATCAATCTTTTCACGTAAATTTTGATTAAAAATTTAAAAATTCAATCTAGAACAAGAAGGATGAATTTAATACAGCAATTGAAAACTGATAGTCTATTCAAAGTGAGAGCTCAGTGATCAACATACTATTAAAAATGACTGTTAAATTACTCCTTATAGCCTACGAATGTATTTCCCAGCTGGAATTAGCCATTTTACTTATTTGCGGTTAAAATCGGTTAAATCGATTAAAAACACACACACCCACACACACACCACACACACACACACACACACACACACACACACACACACACACACACACACACACACACACACACACACACACACACACACACACACACACACACACACACACACACACACACACACACACACACACACACACACACACACACACACACACAATTTGGACTTGAAAACAAATCTGCAACAACACGTAAGTTTGTATTCTTTCCTTTAAGAGTCACTTAAAGTTATACGTACGTTACAGCTATTACGATACTTTAGATGTTCTGTTATCAATTCCATTAAACTTATACTTGAATATTAAATAGCTTTGCATTTTTTTTTAATTTAAACATCTTTAGTTGTTCAGTTGACTGTATAAGAAAAAGTCCTTATATTTCAGTTCAATAATCTGAATTTAACAAATCTTTACATGCCACTTTTTAAACAATAAAACTCGATAACTGGGGATTAGCACAAAATTGGATTTTCACTCTTGAATTGTGAGCCCTCCAATTAAACATTATCCGTAGTTATTTTTTTTTACTTTTCGAAGAAACTATTCAATAACATTCTTTCGTCAGTAATATCCTGTATCAAAAATAAAATTGTTTGCTGTTCTTCTTTTGCGCAGAGTAAGAGCTAAATATGTCCTAAGTGGTAAATTGACTTATACAAAATAATCAATCAATCACCAATCCTTTATCTATGTCATCGTTAAGCTGGCGTAGAAATTGCGTTTCTTTTTCAACTTATATTATTTTTTCGTAGGAAATAAAATAAAAATATATTTATTATCTGTATCAATTTTCGATTGTTTTAGACAAGGTTTTGTTAAACTTCTAGTTAACCCATTAATGCCTGACATTTTTTTACAAAGATATTTTGTATACTGGCTACAAACAGTGTTTAATGGACAGGAAAAAAATAAAAAAAATATCATGAAAAAATATTTTTTTTATTAAGGAAAGAAAAATCGTCCCTTAAAAGTTACGATAGACTCCAGAGGGTACATACTTTTTTTACCAAATTTTTTTTCTGCCTACGATATAATATTTAAAAAGACATTTTATATGAAGAAATAAAATCAGCAATGAACATAAACTAAGAAGCTGGGAATACTTTTGAAAACTTAGCTTTTTTTCTTGAGATTGTGAACGATGTAATTTTTGATAAAAATCATATTAAAACTGCTACAGAACACATTTTACAATAATTATGTGCTGCAATCTGTTAATAACGAATTGAAGCAATACCGAGGTACTAATTCAACACTATTATTTGGTTGAAATGTTCATTTTTGGGAAATTCAGACCCTTTTTTGAACCCTCCCTAAAAAGGGACGCTAGGCATTAATGGGTTAAATAAACCACAAAAAAGGCCATTAAAGATTAAGAAATAAAAAATAAATGGCGTATAAAAAATTTAAAAACTGTGGCTAAAATTTAGTGTTTTTTCTTTCAGGAGAAATTCAGCATAGATTTTTGAAAACGGAACTTGAGATTTTAGATATGTGATGTTTTCTGATCTTCTCTTTTTAATAACTATTACATTTTTTTTGCTTTACTAAATACACACATGTTTACACACACATACGCACCTACACACATGCAAAAAAACTTGAAAATATTTGTGTTTACATTTTTTTAGTATAAATGTTTTAATTATACTGACGTGCTAAGCCCAAAAGTCGTGTCTGCACTTTTTAATAAAATTGAGCTATCACCACCTGGTGACTCTTTGAGACGTATTTTCCCCAAATACAAAATTATATGGTCACTTGATATCAATAAATATTTTTAAAAAAACTCTGAAGAAATGTCATCTGAATCAAATATATGGTTGCGCAAAACTTTAAAGAGTTATATCTCAGTTTGAGCTCAACTGCACATACCACTTTTGCACTTAGCACGGCAGCATAGTGCTGCTGTATTGAATTATTGGAACAATATTCTTCAATTTCGCATGATAAACACTTCCCTAGCAGCAGCATCTCATCGGCCATTCATCGAAACCCGGTGAAATTCTCATCGGCCGATGATCCAATATGTCTCATCGGCCAAATAGAATCCGAACAGCAAAATCCGATGAGTTTTGTTCGAAATACGATGAGATTTGGAGCAATTTACGAGCAGAACAGTCCCGTGCCGAGGAATTTCATCGGGAAACTTGATCGGAAGGATATCGTTTTCCGATGGAATATAGCTCTGCTTATTTTCATCGGGATATTTGATCGGAAAGATATCGCTTTCCGATGAAAAGTAGCTCATCGAAAACCGTGCTCGGATACTGATCGGAACGATGTCATCGTGCGTTACGGGATCAGTTTACGAGGAATTCGATGATCGGCGGAGTAAAATCCGATGAGTTGATGCTACTTGGGTTAACTTCAAAACATTTTAAAATAAAAATTTAACTTATAATTCAGTTCAAATCACAACTAATATAGATTCCCCCTGACAAAGATTTTCCTGTCAGATCTGCATATTTGATCAGAATTTAGAAAATATTAAAATTTTCTCACCAAGTTCAATAAATAAAACTTTTGATGTTTGTTATGGAAAGGTTCTGATGGCACAAAGTGCTTCAAATCGAAAAATTCCCGCAAAACTTGCGGCGAAGGTAGGCATTGGAGCGGAAAGTTTTCAAAGCTGGATTGTGGAACTGTAATATTTGCCATAAAAATGATATAATGATATAAGAAAATGCATATTTATTTTGCGGTGACATGCTTGAAATGTATGGTCCATTTTTTGTCGCAATGAGTCAATGTTAGATAGAAACTATTTATTTGGCGATATTAAACAGCATTTAAACTCCATTAAAATGCAAAAAAAAAGTAGGCCATTAAAATGTACAATAATAAGGAAGATAAATAAAGCAAGCCGTGAAATATCATTAAAAATTCCATTGAATAGTAAAAAAAAATCTACGAACGAAATCAAAGGCTGCAAGGTTAAAAGCTCTATTAAAATGCTAATTAAGTCCCCGGAATAAAAATATCAAGTCTTAAAAACCTTAAAATTTCTACCAAAAGGTAAAACTAAATCAAAAGAGGTAAACATGTCGACGAAGTAAACGATATTTTACTGCTTCCTCCGAGGTAGAAAGTAAAAATGTGTCGAAGCGCAAATGCACCAATTTATATTTTTACTTGGGTCAGATTCGCAAGAAAAATAAGAAAAGAAACCCTTTTTGTCTTTTAATTTTTCACGTTTAGTTTCAAAAATGTTTTTGTGTTTAGAAGATCTTCTCACAATTTTAATCACTTTTCACAAGATGAAAATCCACTTAGCTGTACTGCATTAATGTTAGTTCATGTCTAAAGTGAAAAAAAAAAAAAAATCTGTTAATAATATGAATACTGTTCACTTCTTTCTTTTTCTCCAAGTTAGTTGGTAAACAAATCGTCAAATGTCGATGTACATGCATTCTACTCCAAGGTGAGTTTTTAAAGGAAAGTAAAAATAAGTAAATAAATACAAAACAACCTAATACCTCTTTCTTTTTTACGTGGCTTCAATACCATCCAAATTTTGTTTCCTTTTTCCAAGGGAGAGAGTAAAGAAAAAGATCAATCGTCGATGTACCTGTATTCTTTTATCACATGGGGTGAATTTAAAAAGAAAAGCACACACACACACACACAAAAAAAAAAAAAAAAAAGAGAAAGAAATAAACCCTTGATACCTATTACTTTTTCACGTTTGGTTTCAATACCATCACACGTCTCCGAAGAAGTGTGCTTGTGTTTTAATATTAAGAGAACGCTACAAAATAACTATCTACTAAAACTTTCACCTCTACGCGGATTTGCTATCGAGGGTGAGATACATAAAACGGATTTTATAACATACTCATCTGGAAGCACTCGTAAGAGTAAATGGCACCTAAAACCTCCAGAAGCAGCCTGAGAATGACATTGAAAGGAGCGAAAAGTCTATTGCTTTTTGGAAGATCAATGCTACTCTGAAAATCCGCTGTTTCTTAGTAGTTAGTGCACGTATAAATTGTAACATGTCTATAAATATTGGTGAATTTTGTTGAAGCATTCTTTTGAAATAGTTTTAAGGTTTTATATTTGAAGTTTTCATATAATATGAGCAAAACTGTAGCACTATTTTATACATAATTTTATTCATTTTATTCTTTTAAACCATAGGTGCCCGTGCCCGAGCCTTGCAAACCGTTTTTACTTCCTTTTATATAGTAAAGGAAGTGTTGTGATCACGAAAAAAATTTCACTCAAATTTCGGTCTAAATTTTGACATTGCTCTCCTCCGAATGAATGTCGTGTAGTTTTTTCGACCTATCAGCACGTGCATATGTACCTAACAACATACAAACAGCCGAAAAATCTATTTCGATCATCCCCGAGTGAATTACGACGAGTTTTCTCGTGACTTCTGTATGTACGTATGTATGTGCCTATGTATGTGTATCGCATAACTCAAAAACTGTATGCCGTAGAAGCTTCTGGTTTGGTATGTAGGCTCTGAGGGGAGTCTAGTTGTGCACCTCCCCTTGTGGTTGCATTAGAATAATCCCAAGGGGGTCTTTTACCCCTTTTGGGGGGGGTAAATCAAAGTAAATTTCAATGCAGATTAAGTGATATGATTTGGCGCTACCGCTTGGCGATTTCTCGCCAAGCTTTTAGTCGGCGTTTGCCGCCAACTTGGCGAAAAAATGAACGTTTTTGAATTTGGATTCAATTTGGCGCTCTTAGCGATATTTTGTGGAAAATTCAGTGAATTATGTTAAAATCGACGAAAATGAAACATTGCAAAACATTATTTTGCATTGATTGGTGACAAAGTGGAGTGTAAATGTTTGAATTGGTATCTTGCTCACTCTAAGGCACTATTTTAACACTTAAGGCATCTATAATGGAATTTAAACGTAAAAGGAAGTTGTGCGGCGTTCACACCAGATTTTGTGGTGCTGCATTACGAATCGAAATTACGTTCCAGAATTTACTAAAACTAGGACGAAATCGTTTTAGACGTTTCGGAGGAAATTCCCGATTTGTCATAAGCAATCAAATCACTTCTCTACTTCACCGTCACTGATTTTTTCCCCGGATTTTAATAAATTTGGGTTTTTTAGATGCAGGAGTTTTGACAGACTGTTATAAATTTGCAGCAACATCCCAAGTAGCACACTTAGTTTTTTAAAGGTTCTAAAATGGTTATTAACGTTGTAACAACCGATTAAAAACGTTTATGAAACGTTTAAATGTTTTTTGTGCTACCTGGGATATTCATAAATTGGTTTCTGGAAAACAGAAACAAATTCTTCATTAATAAAATAACAACTAAGTGATGACAACACCATTTTATTTATTATTATTTTCGACATTCTTTCATGTTTTCCAATGTTATCCAGAACTTTCTTTTAAAGTTTTGTATGTTATTTGGCCCGCATGATTTATTTTAGTATGATATGCAGCTCGCGGGAGAAAAAATGGGTACCAGTGCTTTAAGCTAATTGGTCAGAAATGCGTTTTGAAACCTTTCATTTCCAAATGATTAAATAGGATCATCAGATTTCACTCCTATAAAAATAGCTGCACATCTTAAAAAGTTATAATTTCAAAAGCTTAGGAATATTGCGGAAGCTTAAACGTAAAAAAAATAAAGGTAATGAATAAATTATGAAATATTGAAGTACAACTGAGGTGAAAGTTTATAGCTAACATTGAAGTAGATACACATATCTTATTACTAATATTATTAAATTTCTTCTTTCGGTACATAACAAGTTATCTTTTTGAGCTGTGACAGCGTTCTTTAAGGAGTGTGAAGAGTTAAAAAAATAAAGGGGGGGGGGGGTGCGTGCACCACACACACACACACACACATATATGATTGTGTGTGTGTGTGTGTGTGTATTATATCATAGTTTATGTAATATAATTTTAGAAAATACCCTGAAAAAAATTGGCAAAATAATAATCAATATAAAAGTTACAGAACTATTTATAGGCATTTGTTTTCGTATTTTTTACATATTGAAAAGGTTTTTCACTTCAAAAACATCAGACTAAATGTTTCATTTACTTCTAAATTATAAATCAGTTATCTTTATATATTTTGAGTTTTATTTATATATAACTAGCTGACCCGGCCACGCGTTGTTGTGGCTAAGGTATGGGTTAAACTATAATGTTTCAATAGAAACGAAAAACTTTATTACCGTTATAGAGATCAACTTTATATAAATATAAAAAAAGAGCTATAATAGTAATAATTTGAAAACTTATGAATGCAGAGAGGTACGTTTAGAAAATACAATTCTGAGCAAAATCACTTTAAATTTAAATATTACACAGGTAAAAGTTTACAAATTACAGTAAAACCTTTTTCGAATTTTGAATCGCAAACTATGAGGTGTATATTTATGTCACAAAGCAATGTGACGGTAAAAATTGTGTGTATAGAAATAATTTTAATCTTCGCACCATAAAACAGTACATTCCCCCCCCCCTAAGAATTTGTTTTTTGAATAGTAAATACCAAATGTATTGTTGAACAATAATTTGCAAATTTATTGCTGCAGATGGTTACGCTTAGCAAATACAATTCTGAACTAAATCACTAAAAATTTAAATATTAAATAGGTAAAAGATCACATAATGCAGTGAGCCTTTCTTTGTCTAAATACACCTGACATAAAAATCACTAAACAATATGAATATTTTATAACTCAAAGCTCGAAAAAGGTATGATATTTTTTACTAAAATAATTTTCCTAAAAAAATATTTGTACCTAAACATGAGTGAAAAATATTTTTTAAACATACAAAATAGCATATGTTAAGTATCTAAACTGCTTTAATAAATTGAATTAAGTAAAGGAGAAGTAAGCAAATAATACTTTTCCGAATATTGATTTAATAATACTTACACACACAATTTAAATTAAGAGAATCGGGACGAATATGCCAGAAACCGATTTGACATCCTTGATCGTTACCACTATTGCTTTTTGCTTCCGAAGTAATTGACAACCCAGCAGCAGATTTTATCTTATAGAAGCTAAGAATACAGAAAAGCTGGTAGCTAAATAGATAATTTGCAATAACAAATATATTGCGGTCGTAAATTGAGATAAAAACTATCCTATCATTTAAGTTGGACCAAACTGAAACTGCGTGCAAAATTTGGTTAAAATCGGTTCAAAAGCTGAGGAGTCCATTGGCCACAAACACAGGGACACGTAATTTTTATATATTAAGATGTACTATCTACACAAATGAGTATTGTGCACAACTTCAGTGAATTTAACAGAATATCCATTTCTATGCCTTTCTTTAAAAATTAAAAGGCAGAAAATATCTCTCATTAAGATGATTGAAAATTGCTCTTATTTACGAGTTAAAAACTACATTACTCTAGTATTAAAAAAGAAAGATAGAAACATTTAGTTCAAGAGTTTGTACGAACAATGTTTTCTGGTGTCATTGTCAGATTATAACGTATCTGTAAGAATGAGACGCAAATAATACAATTTGTCTGCAAAAAGTACGGCTTGACAGGATAAGAAAAAACTGTCACAGTAAAGTACGTATGACTTAACTTGTCACTTTTGGTTGTCGGATTCTTAGAGTGCATTTGAGGAGTTTCTATTCTTCTCTATGTACGATCTAGAAATTCGGTAAATTATTATATTTTTTCAATACAAAGATTTTGTGCGATTTTCATAAGCTTTAGATACAAGTTTTATACGAAATATCTTTGCTCTGATAAAATTAACTACTAAAATAACTTGTTTGGAAATTAATTTTTTTGACAGCATAGTGAATATAGGATTGTTTCTTTTTAACATGTTACTAAAAGCTGTTTCTAAGCTGTACACTGTTAACCACTTCCCCTACGAATTTTTTTTAGAAAAAAATTGCAAAAAAAAAAACATTTTTTTAAAATTTAATTTTGAAATACAAGAAAATAAAGCAATGCAAATAAAATCTGTAGGTTTCAAGTTGAATTTTTAATTATTTATTGGCGTTATTATCAATTAGTTTCACCCGAGTTTTCTCGAGATAATAATTACCTGCAACTCATACGAGCCCGAGATAACTCAGGATAATCAGCCAAACGGTTAATAAATGTTGTTAACACTGGTTATAAATACACTGTTAACAATATTGATGTTGTTTTTGCAGTAAAATACAGCTAATTTTACAGTAATAAACTGTAAAATTACTATAGTAGACAGCAACTTAACTTGATACTGAACGTCACTACGGGTGGAGCCAATAAGAGCTCACAAGCAGTCAGCGATCTCCTCTAATTCGCCAAGTAGGCTGTGACGTTTTATCTAGCTCGTTTTTCATAGGCAAACGTCACGATGTTGTTGTCAAGAAACTTCGCAGTTTAGTATAGTTTCACAGTTTATTACTGTGCGTTTTATACTTTTAAACTGTAACCTCTGCTGCCAGTATTATACTGTTGTTTTTACAGTCTAATACTGCTAATTTTACAGTGATAAACTGTAAAACTGCTAATTTTACAGTTAATTACTGTGTATTTTAGTTTTAAACTGAAACCCCTGCTTCCAGTATTATGCTGTAAAAACAGGGACGTCATTTCGAATTTTTCCAGGGGGAGGGGGGGGGGCAAAGGGTGCATACATAATGTAAAATTTACCTAATGTAAAATTTACCTGCCTCTAAAATTTACCTAAATTAATTTAATGTAAAATTATATGCCAATACATTAATTTCCCAAAGTCGGGGGGGGGGGGCGCAATTCACTCCCCTGCACCCTAAATGACGGGCCTGTGTAAAAACAACATCTTATTTTTTGCAGTGTAGAGTCTGCTACGTTTCAAGGCGAGCCACAATGTGTTGGATTCATCACAGTGGAAGATTTAAACAGCCACAAATGATTTTAATTCTGATAAACATAAAAACTAGGGATGCACCGATTAATCGGCAGTACCGATTAATCGGCCACTTTTCCGATTATTAATTATCGGCAAAATCGGGCCGATTGATCGGTCGAAAAAATATTTTAAAAATATTATTTTTTAAAGTATACCTTCACTAAGAAACTATGATAAATCATTTTATTAACAGTAATAATAATCCTCACAGTTGATATAAGTATTTTAATAAATTAATTTTCCTACTTTGAATAAATATACAGATATACAATGTTGCAACATTTTTCATGTGGCAATAGTTTTCTCCTTAGCACAGTGCTTTTAGATAACCTCTAATTTTCGCAAAGAATAAAAGTCTTGAAACACATTGCTATTAATTATTAACATTTTTAAATTAAAAGTATTCCTAGATTGGCGTGCTCATGGCAGACCCTCCCCCTATTTTTGAATTTTTATGTCCAATTAAAATAATTAACAATGAGTTAATGTAACATTATTAACAATATGAAAATTGTTTCTAAGGAATTAGATAAATACTGAAATTATTTTGTGAAAACTAGGAAAATGAAAAAAAAATCTTCTCTCAGAAATAAATTACTTATATTTTTAAAGTCGTAATTGTATAAGAGAGAAAAAACAGTGATGGTGAAATTGTTAGTTTTCAAAACAATCATCCTAATCATTAATCGGCCAGCCGATTAATCGGCCGATTATCAATAGCCGATTAATCGGTAATCGGCCAATTTGCTTATCGGTGCAACCCTAATAAAAACGTTCAAGAAAAAAAAAAAAACTTTACTTTCTGCTTTTTAATTCGAGCTAACACTTTTAACGGGAAAAAAGCAGCACATGTATCATCGCGACTGATGAGTGCTACTTTCTTAGATGTAAATATATATAAGTAATTGAAACGTCCTCCATGGATTGTGATTCTATTTGCGTGATTTGAAGAAAAATAAGGGCCTGACAGTAAGTGCGTTTGTCTCCGTCAAAACTAACAATTTTGTCACGAAAAGCAGTAAGAATGCAATCATCCAGAGAACTTTGGATTTGAAATTTCTGTATTTGCAAACGGCTCTCCTATCATATTTTAACTCATTAATGTCTGATTTTTTTTCTCAAAGATGGTTACAAATAGTAACCATATTTGTAACCAATAGTAACTGGTTACAAATAGTGTTTAATGGACAGGAAAAATAATTTTAAAAATATCATGTAGAAAATTTTAAAAACTTAGCTTTTTGTTTTTGAGATTGTGAACGATGTAATTCTTGATAAAGATCATAATAAAACGACTACAGAACGCACTTAGCAATGGTTATGTGCTGCAATCTGTTAATAGTGAATTGAAATAATACCACAGTAATAATTGAACACCATTATTTGGTTGAAATGTTCATTTTTGGTAAATTCAGATACATTTTTTGGACCGTCCCTAAAAAGGGACGGTTCAAAACTAACAGGTTTACATCTATTTTTCATCGTCTTTTTGTATCTATTGTCATAACACTGAATACAAACACCCTTAATAGTATATACTTCTTTAAAAAAATCATTATGAATACCAATTAAAATACATCAATAGCCCAAGTTTTATTACAGTAACAAATTGCTTACCTACAGGAAATTGTGATGCATTTTTTAAACTAAAAACTGGATTTTTGAACCAGAAAATACAATTTCTAAATTTTTGAAAACTAACCACTTCTATTTCTTAACATCACATAATTTCTACAATTCATTACGGAAATAATAAGCATTATTTTAAATAGTTTTATTATTTAAATATTATTAGTAAAAGTACTTGTTATTTTTAAGCATTGCTTAGAGTAGATTTGGGAAACTTTTAGAGATTAAAAAAAATCGTAAAAAATGCGCTCAATATTCTTGAAATTTTCTTCTAGTGGAATTATGACAAATGTATCTTTCTTGAATCAATGGCCTTGTTCTCTTAATTCGATAGCAGAGGAAGAACTATTCTGAAAAGTAATGGCAAAATGAAACAACGTCGTTAGAGACATGAAATCATGAATAAATCATGATTTTAAATCACAAAAAATAACTTCCTCCCAACTAAGTACTTTGATCAATAAAAGTAAGAAATGGAAAATCAGTAGGTTTTTCAAAAATAATATTCTAGACTGCAATTCATTCCAAGTACAGGTTAGAATTTTTGAAATTGCTTGTTCAAAATAATTGCACTTTGAAATTTCCGCTTGTGTAATTTTCAAGAGTTAGTTTGTTTGAATTTATATTCATATTTTCAGTTAATTATATTGTTAGTGCATAATTTAGATAACTTTAAAATGCTCCTATAATCTTGCTGCTTTGGAGAAAGTAAGTTTTTAGTAAAGATGCACAATTTGAAGTTAAAAAAATTAGCTCAACTTTTATATAAATCTATTTTTATCAGATGAACGAAGGAATTAATAAATGAAAAAATAAAAGCTTACTGTATCTAGTTAGATACCGCAAAAGTTCTATTAAAATAGAAAGAAAAAATACATCTTTAATTCAAATTATGGTTTTGGCAATCACGATTTTGCGATATGACCGTACTAGTTTAGTTTCTTAGTCCTACAAATGCAGCTGTACGACGGAATCGATTTTATTTATATCCAGTGGAGCAGTTGGAAGGAGGAGCTCTTGCCAGGGGTGCAGCAGTCATGGGGGCTTCATTTCGACCGATTAAAAAAAAAGTGTTGAAAATATTTTAATATATTTATAAAAGTTATATTTGTTGAAAAATATTAAGGAAAAAAACGCGTACGTACAAGAGATGGAGGGGAAATGGAACAGCTCTCTCTCTCTCAAAGGAAAAAAAAAATACACACACACACATAATGAAAACCCGTGTAAAATTAAAAAACACGTGTTTAGTAACGAATTACTATGAATTACTATGAAACGAATTACCATGTAACGAATTACTATGGTTTTATTGAGCTTATGTGATAAGATGGGGAGAGGCTGGGTGCTCCAAACTAAAGTTGTTGGGAAGGTGAAAATTCTCCATTTGGCCAATGAGAGTTCCATTTTGCCAAATGATAACATAAGAGCAAGCACAAATATAAGACATATGAAGGGCTCGGGAGTAAATAGTGGTATCTGACAAAATTGTAAAACTCGAATCATTTGGTGAAAACAATGGTATGTGGGCATATGAACAGAAAAATTACAGGGTTTAAGGATAAACACCTCCCTTTGTTAATATTCCAAGTATAAGCAGAGGCAGTGGACTTAAAATGGTAAAAGGTAAAACATCTTTAATGAAACCAAGCGAACTTTAAAACAGGAACAAGATAAAAACACAAACTAAAATAACTACATAACTACAAACACGATGACCAGAGGCGGCAACCAACTGCCGAAATAAGTACACGTTTAGAACACACAAGACTATATGAAATGTCAGATGATTACGTCAATCACCTATGCCAAATCCTAGGGCCTAATATCCAATACATACATACATTTCACTTCGTTTCCAAAGTCAGATGATTTAGAATTGTGGTTCAACACCCTTAATAATGTAACTAAACTCACGCATTTTATTTTTAAAAATCAAAATAGTTCCGGCAGTAATTTTTCGAAATTTTACAAGCCATACCTTTGATTTTAAAAATGCTGGTTACCATTATTTACACCCAAGTCAGGCCCGTTATTTAGGGGGCAGGGCCCAATTGCCCTCCCCTGGCTTTGAGAAATCAATGTATTTGCATAGAAGTGGACGTGTTTTTTGATGTTTTCCAGCGAATTTGCATTGTGTTTGGACCCTTTGCCCGCCCCCCCCGGAAAATCTTGAAATGACGTCCCTACCCTGAGCCCTTCATATATAATATCTAATGAGAGGGAGCACAGGGCAGTATTAAAAACATTAAACTTAAGAATGTTAAAGTTGCAATATTATCTCTAAATTTTCCTAATCAATCAAAATTTTCTGAATAAGCTAAATTTTCGTGAGGTTGCAGCGATCTTTCGTAACCACCCGTCCGGAAGGCCTTGGAGGAGGGGGGAAGGGCAATTTTTTCAGTTTGCCAGAAGTTCTGTACCCCACAGGTACGCTACTGTTCATTTCCGACCCTCCAGAGACTTTACACAATCGTCTTTGAACGAAAAGAGCATACAGTGTGAGTATGTTCTGTGTTTAAAAATCAAAGGAACATCAATTAAGGTCAAGTGAAAGTTTTAAGCAATCATGATTGCTTTAAAAAACATGGAATAAAGAAATATTTATAAACATAAAGGCGTTGATCTTCTTAAAAAATATTTCTTTAGTTGCTTTCTCTGTTTAAATTCCCGTCAATTACTTTGGATTGTTAATTGATGACAAAAACAATATAAAATTATAGCAAGTCTTTACTTCCACTTTTTAACTGTTGCGAGAAACAATTGAAAAATAATTGTAATTGTGAAGTTACTATTTTTACTTAAGTTTACAAACAATAATTATAATAACAACGGAAATACTAAAAGAAATAAAATAAAACATGTTGTGCTATGTAGTTTTTCTTTACATAACTGATTAAAGTTTACAGAGGTCTGTAAGTGCTCTCAAAAGTTCATTTACGCATGTGTAATTGTTCCAAATATACTTTTTTTTAAACTTAAACACTTTTGTAGTGAAATCGTGATAATATTGTAAAAGGTTCTTAAGTTACGAATACTTTTTTTAATAAACAAAGAAAGGCAAAAGAGAGGGAGAGAAAGAGAAAGATATATATCAGTTATCATAACAAAATAATGTTACTTAAAATATTCTCCATTTTTTTCTACTGCATTTTATTTCTGAAAACTTTCTGTAATTACTGTTAGGTTAAATAAAGGTGGGCTAGTATGTAATGATGTTACTGTAAAAATCAATGCCATTTTTTTCGTTGCTAGAAGGGGGCGGGGGGGGGGGGCATGTTGCTGCATTACCTTGATAATAAATTGAGTAGATAACTTATTTTGATAGACCTACCGCAGGCACATTGTTTTGCCTGACATTTTCAATAGGTCGTTAATTATTAAATAGCGATGTATAATCATGGATTCATTAATCATACATGCTTTTGGCTCTATAACCCCTGACTCAACATATTACTTGTGTGCTTCGACCAATCACACCTCATTATTCAGAAGCCTTTTGCAATAACCTTTTGCGATATAGGGGTAGGCAAAATACAATTTGCCGGAGATTGAACTTTGGCTTGAGCCTAGGGGTTTCCCAATTTTTCAAGACTTTAGCCCAATGTTTAGTAATGGCCTTTTAGAAGGATTGTCGTGGGAAGAGCTGCATACATATCGAATACCACGATAGATCCGATGGATATTAACACTTCAAGAAAAAAATATAGCGTTGTCCCACATTTATTCCTGTGAGAAGTTTTGGTACCGAATTATTATTTTTTTGCTCACTTTGACTAGTGCCATTCATTCAATACGGCTTCAGGGGAAGAAAACCGAGTCGGCGTTTTTCGATTTTTTCTGACCCGCATGGCGGTTAAAATTTCTGAAAAAAATTCTGAAGCCCGGTGTTTCTTTAAATAAAATAAGTAAATTTCACTTTAGGTATTGAAAAACTAAAACATTGTTAAATTTCAAGATTTTATAATGATTTGCATATAATAGTTTTTAAGTGTTATGACAAGTCATTACTGTAACTTGCATGCAGGAGTAATAATCCGAGAAAATATTTTCTCGGATGAATTTTCATCCTAAAGCTCACACTTCATTGCATTGAAAAAAGGGTTCCTTATAGCCCCGAAAATGGTGTCTGCAGATTCTTTCAAATATTGTGCGTTATAACGTTGATTTTTTCTATTTTACTCATTTAGACAGCCTATTTACCAACTTAAATATTTTTCAACTAAGAAGAAGGTTTCAATCGGTCATTTGGATTAGGAAGTTAGATCGATCGTAATTCTATTTATGAGAGGAAAAGGGTCATTCCGACGAAAATGGTACAAATCATGTCTGAAACTCTTTAAGATTATCAATTTAAATAATTTCCACCAACTAATCATATTTTTTTTATTGAGTTTCCATTAATTTGTGTATACTGAAATGTAAATAACTAGTACATGACTCGTTTATGAAAGGATTTTAAATATTTTGATTACTTTGTTTAACAGAGTAGACATATAACAGAGTGGACAAATAAGACTTTAAAAGTATATGTATATTAACAAAGAAAAGTTAGAATCACAGAACAAGCATAAAGTGGAATAAACAGCCTAAAACTGTAAGTCTGTCTGCAATTGCAAGAAAAAATCTATTTTTTTCATCATGAAATCGGCTCTAACAGAGTGAATATCCAATAGTCCAAATTAACTATCATAAGAAAAGAATTAGGCTCACCCTGGTTGTTGACTACATAATTCAATGTAGCAAGCTAATCACAGCACTTATACTACCTATATTTAAAAAAAAAAATATATCAGATTGAATGCAATTGTTTAATTTATTTCCAAAAGGCATTGTTCTTTGGGGAAATTTTCTTTGCGTAATAATCTGCAGAAATGGTGTCAGAAGCATCTTTTTTGCAGTGCAGTGTAATTTATTTTGTTGTTACATTTCAGTTTAATTTAAAATCAAATTTAAAATTCTAGCAATTTGAAGCTGGGACACGTTATTTTCTCCTTCTTCTGACAAAGATAATTTTTTTGTGTCCTTTCTAAATGGATTATACCTAATCAATTGAGACTTGATGGCACAAAATTAAATGGAGAACCAATAAAAATACACTTAATGGGTGATAGTTAATAAAATTGATTTAAAAAAATTCTAAAGTCTCGGACATTATTTGTACCATTTTCGTCACAATGACCCAAATGTACTATATAACTTTTTAAAATAAGTTTCAAGAAATAAAGCTTACTATTTTCCTCATATCGTACCTAATACCATTATTTCTTTACCTCTTAGTTCTATTATATTCTTACTTGACCAAATATGTATGACTAATGAAAAGTTAAAATTCTTTACGAGATTAACTATGTTCCAGAGTTCTTGAAAGATTGATATTAATGGTGTTAATACGGTTTTCATTTATATTACTTTTCAAGAAAAATGTATATGGAATTGTTTGCTTAAAAGTTACTTTCATGGTTCACTACAAATATTAAATATTAACTCTCAACAGAAGAAAAGCTTTGAAGTAATAGTACAGGTCACGCTTTCTTTGTAAAATAAGAAACATCTTATATCCATGATGCGCACCAGGAACAAACAAGGGCATAATGTGTTTCTTTTAAATATGTCTTTTTTCTTTTAAAACTCATATCTGCTCTAGTGGACATTAAAAAGTTTGCATGCTAAATAGTTATTAAGGATGACTATCTTCGAGAAGGTTATTCATTTTTAAATAAGTAATTAAAAGTCTGAAGACTAATTTTGATGGGTTAAAGTTGTAACATTTAAGCAGGCTTTCAAAATGTTTATGGGCAAACGTGTCAATGTAAATCGATCTATGATCTTTAAAAAATTCACATCTACTCTAGTGAATATTGAAGGTATATATGAGAATAAGTTTTTAATGGCAATATCTTTTCGAGCCAGATTGCTCACGTGTAACTAAGTATTTAAAAGTTTCAAAACTCTAATGTGAAAGTTATATTCTTTAGGTTTAACTTATGGCATTCAAAAATACTTTCTAAATGTTTGTGGACAAACGTGGTAAAACCGAGATACGAAAATGAAATGCGACAGCTAGAAATGTTTTAATGAATCATTGGAAACGAAAATAAGTTTCAATAATGTTTAAAACAGCATGTTTTTGGTCAATTGAAAACAGTTAGTATAAAAATGGGCAAATGTTGAAATGAAATTTAACTAAGCGAAACAGCGTACTGGTTGTGACTCGAAATTGCAGAACCTATAGCATATTAAGAAATTATTTGGTAATTTACTTTTATAAATGGCATTTTTTCTGTTTGTTTCTATATAATTGTTTGAAAATAATTATTTTTCCCTTTAAAGATATGAATACTAGTGTCGATGCTGACTTCCGGAAGTCGTGTTTTTCTAAATAGCATACTATCCAAAATGAACTTTCAAATTAATTGTTAAGATGAATGTTTGGATACGATGATTTATGCATATTAATATTCAGTTTTCTGAAACTGCTTTGACCTCTAAAGTTACCTTTTTTCCAAAAAATAAATAAATAAATAAATAAATAAATTGAAATAAAATAATAATAAGAAAAGTAAAAAGACTAGGGACCTAGACCCCAGGGACTTGTCCGCTTGTGGATTAGTTTTTACATTTCTGATAGAAAATTGTAACATTGTCAAGTATTACAGTCCAGACACTTTAGACAACTGATTAGATTCGGAAAAAAATAGATGAATAAAAAAAATACATATAAAGAAGGCATTAAAAACAAGAAGTTCTGTCAAGAACTAAACGAGCCTACTTTCCCGTACATCGACATCGGCATTCTCGCATCTGATCATTATTCTCTTGATTATCTGAGACTGAAAATTATGTCAAACATACCTTTTTAGCACTTAGAGCTGATTTCGAAAGCAAAATATGCCCCTCTCATCAGATGAAATAGACACGTAAAAAGTAATTAACGAATAAATAAAGTTTTGTCACACCTTTTAAAGAGTGTAACTGTTACAGTTCCTCCGTAGAAAAATTCCTCCATCGTTTTCAAAAAAAAAAAAAAAAAAAATAAAATAAAATAAAAAAAAATAATAATAATAATTAAAAAAAATAAATAAATAAAAGTACAAAGATCATCAAAACACATTTTATCAAAGAAAGAAAAAAAAAAGAAAAAGAAAAAAAAATCGTCCGTTAATAAAATGTCCGGAATTTCACTTTTAATCCGTTGCCAGTTGTTAAATATAAATAAAGAATAAAATGTTCTCGTGAATGAAACATTTTTGTTACAAAAAAAATCGTCTGCAAAAAAAAAAATAAATAATAATAATAATAAATAAAATAAAACAAATGAATAAATAAACAAAAAATCGTCTGCACGTTCAGTCATTTTTTTTTCTGAGCCTGCATTTCCGATATGTTCGCGGAGTCGGAGTCGGAATCAGAGTCCTCACAGAAGATTACTTAGAAAAGTACTTTACAAACATTATTTATCAAAACCATTTTCTTACAAAGTTAGTTTGAAGGAAATCCGACTTTAAGTTCAGGATCAACATTCAACTTAAATTCCCCGTAGATGCTAATGTAAATTTTTTTTTCTGAACGGTTCACTATTGAACGAAAAATGGTTTGAATCAAAAAGCAAAATATGGGAATGTATGGGAAAGTCTCTCCGAGATCTTTCAAACAAAAAAAAGTTTATTCCATTCGGACGGTTCACTCAAAAGTTATTAGGTGGGGAAAGGTTGCTTAAAAGGTTCAATGTTGAACGAAAAATTGTTCAAATCGGAAATGTAGATACGGGAATGAAGTATTCTTGATGAGATATTTCGAACGAAAAAAAGTTTGTTCAAATCGGATTGTTCACTCAAAAGTTAGCATCGCGGGATAGGTTGTTTGAACGGTTCAAAGTTGAACCAAAAATTGTTCAAATCGAAAAATCAAATATGGGAATGAGCTGTACTCGCCGAGATCTTTCGAACAAAAAAAAAGTTTATTCAATTCGGACGGTTCACTCAAAAGTTATTAGGTGGGGAAAGGTTGCCTGAACGGCTCAATGTTGAACCAAAAATGTTCAAATTGAAAATTTAAATACGGTAATAAAGTATCCTTGCCGAGATGCTTCGAACAAAAAAAAGTTTGTTTAAATCGGACTGTTCATTCAAAAGTAATTAGGGGCGACAGCTTGTTTGAACGGTTCAATGTTGAACGAAACAGTGTTCAAATCGAAAATGTAGATACGGGAATGAAGTATCCTTGAAAAGATCTTTCGAACAAAAAAAAGTTTGTTCAAATTGGACTGTTCATTCAAAAGTTAGCATTGCCGGACAGGTTGTTTGAACGGTTCAAAGTTGAACCAAAAATTGTTCAAATCGAAAAATCAGATATGGGAATGAGCTGTACTCGCCGAGATCTTTCCAACAAAAAAAAGTTTGTCCAAATTGGAATGTTCATTCAAAAGTTATTAGGGGGGGGGGGACAGACAGACTGACCGACAGACCGACCGACCGACCGACGCACAAATTCCCCATCTTAATACCGTACTTTCAAATTTTTAATTTTTCGATATTCATTTTACCTTTTTATTTTTTTAACTTGGCGATATTTTTTGGACTAGGCGATATTTTTAGATGCATTAAGCTACTTTTAATACTTTTTTCGTCTTTCTTTTATTTTTAACGGGAAAGTAGGCTAAAAAGGAAGAAAGTAAAAACAAAAGTATTTTCTAGGGATGATTCGTTACCTGTCGTACTAATAGAAGGAAGCTTACTACTGTATTAAATTTGCTTTAAGCATGTACATATTTTATTTTTACTTTTTTTATGAATTTATTGCTACGGTTTCGCAACTCAACTTTAATGGATAAATTTGAAAGTTATACGATTTCAAATTTATTCGCAGGAAAGTTTGTTTATTGCAACATAAATGCAACTGGGTCAACCTAAGAGTAGTCAACTTATACATTCATCTTCATTCGTATTTGCGTTTCTAAATTCAAAAGCTGCAATCTAACTTCAGTGATATGGCAGAGGCGCGTTTCATTTTACTTGTGAGTGAAAACTGCATAAAACCTTGTTTAAAATTTAGATAGTTAAAATTAGAAAGGGTATTTTCATGGCCTCATCATTATTATGATGAGGCCAGGTAAGGGCCCTCTTACCTCACTTTTCCAGATGCTTCTTTAGCCTTTGTCATGGATAAAATTGAATTTTTTTTTGCATCACGAATCCTCATCCTATAGTCTTTAGCATTTTGCATAGTCATTTGAAATATTAACCTAAAAGAAAGGATTTTTTTTTTTTTTTGAGTTTGTTGATACATTGCATAATTTTCAAAGATATTTTAAAATAAATTTTAAGGCAAAGATGAGTTATATTTTAGTTTAGTTCTAAGAGTGTGGATAGACGTTTTCTCGTAAAATACTTTTGAAATTGATCTGACATTTGATTACGTAAAATCTTAAAAAAATCAAATTTAGTTTCTATATTCATATAACATAACTACTTTTTCAGGCATTTAACTAGGCTATAGAAACATTAGACAAATGTTCAAGGACAGGTTCTAAGCTGTAAACTTTTTACTGCGTTTTCGGTAGGTTTAAATGATTTGGTTAAGGAGTAATCGTATTCGCGATTTAATTAAAGAAACGATGTTGCCTGGATTTATTCCTTCTGTTGCAGCAGTTGTAGTTTAGTAGCAGTAGTCTAACTTCAGTGCTAGTAGTGAGCGTTGTTTTCGCGAGATGCGCGAAGAATTGGATAAAATATTAGGGATGCACCGATTAATCGGTACTGGCGATTAATCGGCCTTTTAACCGATTTTTGATAATCGGAAAAAATTGCCCGATTAATCGCCGAAATTTTTTTAAAAATTTTACGGGAAATTATTATAAAGAAATTTGTTTCCAGTAAACAAATGCAATTTTCTGCAACCACATAGAAACAATATTACAACATTTTTCAGGTATCGGTATTTTTCTCCTTTAAAACAGTGCTTTTAGATGACTATAATTTTCATAAAGAATGAAAGTCTTGAATTAAATGGCTATCCATTATTAAAAAAACAAAGAAAAATTACATTGAAAGTGCAACTTAAATCAGCCACAGCCTCCTACCTATTTATTTAAATGTTCATGTCTAGTTAACATAATGTAACTTTATAAGCAACAACATGTAAATTGACTCAAAGAAATTTGATGCAAATTTTAAATTACTTTTGGAAAAATTAGAAAAATTGATAAAAATTAATCGTCGTGCAGAAGTAACTTAGTAACTATGTCTAAAACCGAAATTGAAAAGAAAAAGTGATGGAGAAGTTAGTAGGACTAAAAATAATACTCATAATCACTAGTCGACATAAGCAGATTTTAATCATCGAGGTCAATTTTAATTGCTTTATCCTTTTCAGCCCTTCAGCTCTATATGATTTAGTATTAAATGTAGCCATAATAAGGAATGTTACCTTAAATTTTTCGCAATTAAAAAAAAAACAGTAAGAAAGAAAAGAGAGAAAAAAATACTTTTGCTTTGAGTTTGTTGATGCACTGTAGAATTTTCTGAGATATTTCGAAATACATTTTAAAGCAGAGATAAGTTAAATACTGGTTCAGTTTGAAATTTTTTGCTTGTAAAATATTTTTGAAATGGACCCAAAGCTTTATTATGTAAAATCTTTCAAAAGTTAAGTTTTATTTTCCACATTCACGTAACATAACTTCTTTATAAGCCATTTAACTGCTCTTTAAGAACATTAAACCGAAGTCTTAGAGAAAGGGTTATAGGCTGCAAACTCTAAACTTTTACGGTATTTTCAGCAGATCAAATGATTTGGTGAAAGGAATAGACCGTATTCGCAAAAGGGTATTCGTTTAAAGATGATGGCAATTCCTTTATTCTAAAGTTTTAAAGTTTGACTGCACTGAAATGCGAAAGTAGCAAATTTTGCTCTATATTGTACAACATTCAGTTTTTCAATTTTCCATGAATTCTGAAAGTAATTAAAACAGAACGAATAGTTAACATTACTCAGTAATTGTTTTTTCTCTTTTGCATTTTATTGCACTAATGATTTTTGTTTAAAAAAAATACTGTTCTTCTCCATTTATAAACTCTCGAAATACCTAAGTCTACTATTCAAAATTTGAAAGTTAAAATCACTGTAGTTCGCAATAAACCCACGAAAAGCCTTTTTAGACTTAAAACACATATTTTCAGAAACAGTCCTTTTACTAGTTTTATATCGAAAAATACATCATATACTTAGTAAATAAAGCAAATATTATTCATACAAGCACTGAAAAATATTCCCAGAAAACAACTTACTTACTTTCGAACAGTTCTTCAATCAGTAGGCTTTATGCCCACTACAAAACCAACAAAAAGAGTTAGAACCTTATTTGTAAAGGAGTCGCGTTGTCACAAGAAATGACATATCATGTATAAATGCATGAATTCCATTCAGATAGCTTTTGCTTTTAAGTTATTTACCAATACAAATACAAAAGCCTTGACATATTTCCTTCCACGTTGCTATATGATGTCGATTGTTTACTGCGTTTTTCTTTTAAATGAGTTTTTCTAATGCCACTAAAATTATTCACGACAAAATGTTAGCATTCAGTATTACAAATGTGTTTTTTTACTTCCAATTTAAGACTTTTTTCGGTACAAGAATATAGCAGTTTTTAAAACTGGAACAAAATTCTTTTTACAAATCTGATACCGAATTCGGTAGATTTCTTTTTTGCCCAATTTAGAGAGCCACTGCTTATGGATTTGTTTTGGTTGAAGCTGATTTCTTATGTTTAGGGAATATTTTGAATCAAAGGTCATCAATCTTTACTTATTCGTAGACCATTTGTTTGCTTCCATCTTCAACGGAGTTTTTCCTCCGTCTATGATTGACAATTATCATAAATATTCACCCAATACCATCACAGACCACATCTAATATAACAACCCATAGCGTAGCGTGAGGGGGTTCCAATACGTTTAGAAATCCAAGTTTCAAATAAGGTTTAAAAAATATGCTTTTATGCACAAGATAATACTTATTTTTGACACAGAAAGTTTCGTTTTTTGGATGGGTGGTTACATATTAAATTAGGTTTTAAAAATAAGCTCTTGTTTTTAAACCTAAACAGAACAGCGATTTATTTTGAGAGAAGAAAGCGTTTGAGTAGTTCCATTTTATTAAAAAGCATCAATTGTTGCCCAAAACAGCTTGCAAAAGCTCCAAATACAGTAGAGCCTGCTTAACCCATTAATGCCCAGTAGCCTAAAAACGGGACGCTTGTTAGTTACTGCATACAAAAACCTGTAAAGGGCATATCATTTTACTAAAGCTGTTTTTCACAAGTTAAATAGTCCTTCTTCATGAGGAAACCAGATAGAGCCACTATTTGGACATCCGAGTTTATTTATTGACAGCTCTTTTCAGACAAGTCAGTCAAGCAACGATCCAGCATGGGTAGCCACAGAAAGTAAGTTTTTTTTGCGAACTTATTTTTCATAAAATTAAACTATTTTAAAATAATTTGCTCAAAATTGATCTCAGATGCCTTCTGTAATGTTACTTTGTAAAAGAAAAGTCAAGTAAGGTCGTATTTTGCTCACATATCTGCAAAATATCCCATAAACAGGACGTTAAATAACTTAATAAATATGGCAACGGTGAACTATTTTAAGCCTAAAATGTATGTAAACCATCCCAAGTAAGAGTTTTAAGCAGATAAAAATTGAAAAAAAAAATTGTTAAAAAAAACTGGGGCATAAATGGGTTAATACAATAGCCATTTTTCCATGAAAAAATATTCTAATAAGCTGGATATTCTATTATCCGGGATCAAAATAATGCGTTATAGCGTTTTAGTACATTGAAAATGTATTATATTAAACGGGATATGCTTTTAACCGATATTCTAATAAGCGGGCTTAACTGTATGTTAGACTCTTGTTTTTTTTTTGCATGAATTTTATGAAGAACACGGACGCTACTTGTATAAAACGCAATTAAATTTTCAAATTTTAAGAAACAGTATTATATGATGGGTTTTTTGGCAGTTTAGTAGATACTTCTGTTACGGAGGAAATAATATTATTTTAATAATATTTCTGGAACTCTATAAAATTTAACTGCATTATATAGCAGTAAATACCATGTTTTTCAGAAAATTCGTCAAATAAAGCAAGGGTTTAACATATTTTTAGTCTTAACAAGTTGTTTTGTGAAATGCTGACACTTGTGCTACCGTGGAGTTGGCCGTTTTGACTTGGAAATCCCCTAATCAGAAAAGCTGCACTGCATATACCTATTAATTTTCGAGGTTAAAACCTGCTGGAATCTAATTTTATTGAAATGAAAGTAATTTTAAGAGTTAAAGTACTTTTAGTATTTGCCGTACTGTTCAGAAGCATTGCGGTAATTTTTTATGGTAAAATAGTGGATGTTTCATTGAAGAATCAAATAAAAAAAATAAAAACCAGTCCTCAGCACAATATTGTGTTTATTATCTATTTTAAGCAGCTATTTGGTCACTTACAAATTCAAAGTGTAATGAAAAGGTTCAAGTTCATGCCTATAGAATTAACCCTTTTTGACTTAGGTAGACTACGAAGAGGCCTTTCAATGGATTTCTAATCACTGAGATATTTTTGCTGATGACCAGGCAGATAAATTTTCTCTTACATTCTCCTCTTCCTCTGCGTTTTATTAAACTAATTTTTTGTAACAAATTTAAAAATAACTGGATATTTTTATACAACGATGCTGATTCAGTGAGTAAGAAATGGAATATTCTAATCAGCAAAAATTACGCTAAAAATGTCATCTACTCATACCGTGTTTTTCCGAAAATAATGCACCGTCATATACAGTGGCGCCGACTCCATGGGGCTTGGGGGGGCTCGAGCTCCCTCAATAAAAATTTTGGGGGGCGGAGCCCCCCCCAATAATTTAATAGAATTTTTAAACATATTATGCTTGGTAAAATCACAAAACTATGTTTTCCTTGTTTGACGATAGTTACTTTGTAAAATACATTCCGTAATGAACTAAAACAAATAACTAATACTGTAGAAAGCAGAATAACTGAAAACGAGTGGTGTGAATCATGATAGCGTTTGCGCAAATTGTCGAGTAAAGTCTGGCGCCGGCAGGCAGACTAGGATTGTGGCAATATCAAAAAGGCTGAGGCAGGAGCCCCTGGAATCCTCGTGTCGCGTCGCTTTGAGGCTTCGAGACATTATACGACGCCATGTCTAAAGTCCACGGCGCTGGCGCAGTCATTCTAAGTACAATGTTTCGTTCAGTGCATGTAGCAGACGTATTTAGTATTCCGACTTAATCGTTGCAATTGATAAATTTGTTATCAAAAAGCCACGTTTGGAAGTTGATGATACTGCGAATCAACATCCGGAAATTATTGTGTCGTCAATTGCTTCGTCGTCTTCAGGCGAGAACTTTTCACAGCCTGAACCTGAGCAATCCGGGAAGAGAAGATCATTTCAGAAGTCCTGGTTGATCAAATATTCTTGGATAGAATATGAAGCATCTTCCGAAAAAGTTTTTTGCAAAATCTGCAAAGAGGCAGATGCTAAAAATATATTACAATTTTCTTCAAAAAAAGAAGATGCATTTATTTCTGTAGGATTTTCTAACTGGAAAAAGGCTTTGGATAAATTCCGTCGTCATGAAAATACGCTTACGCATAAAGAAGGTATTTTGAAACTAAATTCTATTTCTAACCAAAGTGTGGCCTCCCAATTGAATGAACAGTTAAATAGTGATATAAAGAAAGGCCGTTTAGTTTTTGAGACAGTTTTTACTACCGTTCAATTTCTATGCCGAAAAGGACTAGCAATTAGAGGGCACGAAGATGTAAACTCAAATTTCTTTCAATTGCTGAAACTCCGAAAGAATGACGTACCTGACTTAAAAGATTGGTTAGGGCGTTCAGGGTATAAGTGGACGTCCCATGATATTCAAAATGAGATCATTGATCTACTGGGAAGTCTGTGTTGAGAAAGGTATTGGCTTCAATCAAGAAGACTGAACATTTTTCGATTATGGTTGACGAAATAAGTGATTCTTCGATTCACGAACAAGTGTCATTTTGTATCCGTACAGTCGATGATTCCGTAATCATCAACCAAGACTTTATTGGCTTATACGAGACCCCCAACACTGAATCACAAACTCTGTTTAGTATTTTAAAAGACATTTTTGTTCGTCTTGATTTGTCAATGGATAGCTTAAGAGGACAGTGCTATGATGGTAATCCAGTCGACATTTGCACTTTTCTAAAGACACTCTAGCCCTAATAATGGTATTGAAAGCAATATTAAAAATCTTTATAAAATAGAGAATTAAATACATACAGAATAATGCATTTTCAGTTTCGAAATTTATTTAAATATAATTTCAGTCTTTTCAGAGCTATACAATATACATTCACTGCTCTCAAATTGTCTGTAACCACAACTATTAAAACTATAAATTAAATTAGCTTTTTTCACGAAAATACCGTGCGTGTTTATGTTTTGGTTCGTTTTTAAAAGCTAAAAAATGCATCAGACTTGTCGAGTATCGAGAGTCGAGTTTTTGGGGTTCTAATGTTAATCATATAACTCTAAATTCTTAAAAAAATAAATTTAAAACTCACTTTTTTTCATCTAAAAATTTAGAAAATTTCCCGGGGTTATGGGCCCCCCCCAATATTTTTTATAAATCGGCGCCCTTGGTCATATATCAGTTTTTATTGCAAAGCTACTATATAATTTAATTTCCGGGATTTGTTTAATAACTCACTATAATTTTTTTTTATTTATATCCAGAAAATGCCTTTTTGGGTTCAATAAACATATTTATTCAAAGTTCAGAAATCTGTTTACTCAATTTCAATGCTGTTTTTTTCTCGTTCTGTAAACATTTAAAAGTGAATAGTACACTCAGCCCCTATTTGTTACGAATGCTATCCATGCAATTTCTATGTTCGTATTACAATGATGAGCCCTCTGCCAACAATTATAACACTGAATCTGCCATAGCATGTTCTTAATTTTGGAAAAAATAGTGAATGCTAAACTTTTGCTTGTGTGATGAGTTGTCAAAAAATAAATAAATAAATTAATTAAATTAATTAAGACCAATATTCTATTTTGTCATGAGCATATCAGTTTGTTTCGTTTCAAATGTGCATATCTTATTAAGTGCAGTTGTTTTTTAGCTCAGAGTAAGCAGGAAAAAAAAATCCAAACATTTACATCCCCTAGTTTATCGCTGATCAAAATGTTTCACTATAATTCATCTTCTAAATATTGGCGATTTTAACATTATTCGGTGTATTATTTCACTTCACTCCTCGAGGTTCTGCGAAATATGACCAATGGCACCAAATTGAACCCAATTTCGAAAAAAATATTATATTTTTTGCTAAGTTTGTTGCCAACTTGGCTGCACAAAGCTTGGCGATATGATGCCAAGTGATCGCCGTTATAATGGCATTTAAGTCTGCACTGAAGCTTGCACTGATTTTTCCCAAAAAAGACTAAAAGGATCCCTTTGGTGCATTGGAATGCAGCCTTAAAGGGAGATTTACAACTAGACCGCCCCCCGTCAGAGATTACATGTCAAACTAGAATATTCTACGCAGTACCGTTTTTGAGTTATGTGAGATACATACATACGTACATACAGATAGACGTCACAAGAAAATCCATGATAAATAACTCGGGGACGGTTTAAATGAATATTTCGGCTGTTTATATGTTCATAGGTAAGTATGCGCGTGCTGACAAGTCGAAAAAACTGCTCAATATTCATTTGGGGGTGAGCAAAATTGAAATTTGGACCTAAATTTGAGAATACATTATTTTGCTACTTACTGCGTAAAAGGAAGTAAAAAATACAAGTACGAATGACCATTATTCAAAGTTTCCGAGTTAAAAGCTCTCGAGTCACACCAGTAATACAAAAAACTGACGTTGAATGTGAGAAAAATCTTCTTTAAAAAATTACTCCTTCATAAAGTTTTAGTATTTTTCATGGAAGGTGATTTAAAAATATTTTAAAAGAAGCTTTGGAAAATAAAATAAAATGTTTTTAGTTTTCTTACTCTTACAAACTTTGAAAAAATGCAGGCCTTGTCTAAAACTGCCTTCAAAAGATCAGTAATCACGTACAGACTACATCATTTTGCCATATTCAACTCTATTAAAATAACGTCCTGGAGGTTTTCAACTAAACTGCTGAAGATGTAATACTTTATTCCTTCAACGATGAGTTTCAGACGTTTTTTTGACAATTTTCCAAGTTTGAAATGCATTTTCAGCAAGAAATGTTTCAGAAAGTAATAAAATGGCGCTGCGGTCGCTTTTGAGAATTTCCGAGGATGCGTAAAGTTTTTTAACGGGAACTCTGTAATACGCTTCGATGCATTTTAGGAAACATAAATAATATTCAACTTTTTTTCTTATCAATTTCATGCCAAAGAGTTTGATTTAGGGAAAATATGATATTTTGCACTTTTGGCTTTTGGTACATTTGCAATTATTTGAAATTCTTCCCCAACTAGGCTATTTTATAAATAAGAGTAAATAAAATAAAAGAAAGAAAGAAACTGTTATGGAGTAAAATGGGACAACATGTATAAAAGTACAAATAAACATATTTAAAATGAATTGAAAATTTTGAAAATAGCTCTTTGGAGGCTCTAAAATACAAGGCCTTTCATCAACCTAGCCAAATGGTTAAGTTCACTTGACCGTTGATTTTGGACATGTGAACCATTCTTCGTTTTTATGGGGCCTGTATTTAATTGCCTCGAAACAGTTGTTTGCAAAGTTTTAAGTAGATTTTAAATGTGTTTATTTGTACTTTTACGCGCGGTGTCCCATTTTTTTCATTTCACAGTACACAATTTTCGACTGATTCTTTTTACAAGAAATTGTTATCACTCAAACTGCGAAAGGATGAATTTGGGAGCAATTTGCATTAAATTCAGAAATATTCAAAATTTAGGGGGTATAGATAAAAAAAAAAAAAAAAAAAAAAAAAAAAAAAACACAAGGTTAACATGTTGTTGCTGAGTTTAGGAGGCTTAAAAATGCGGAGTATATTATTTGGAGGCAAAACGGAGCAACCCTTGATCCACCACATCAGTTGCGGCTAACAGTTTATTTTTATAATCATTTGATTTCCCTTCTGTGAGGAAAACAATTTTTTCAACTTTTCTATTTCGCAAATAACTTTGAAGACACAAATGCGTTGTGCTGTAATGTTTTTTTTTTTTTTTTGAATTTCAGTCAGGTAATGTATGAAAGTACTCAAAGTTTTATCCATGTAGATAATAGTAATTAGGAGCATTGCATTGTTTCACAAACGTTATATGAAACCATGGGTAATACGCTTTTTGGTTAAGCTCTGTATAGCGTTTTAATATTTACTTATACTGTGAATCTGGCAGTGAAGGATATTTGCCTGTTGAGTTGCTCCGAATATCAATAATCGCTAAACAGAGTGTTCAAATAATTGCTCACTGCGCGGTACATAAAACGGATGCGCGAAGGTCAAAACAAGTGCAACCACCTCAGTAACATCCCCTAGGTCTGATGATTGTAATATTAGTCAATATCAACCCTTTTATTGCCCCTACATCAAATTCAAAAGCTGGATCAGTAGCTGTTCTCACCATTTCTGCAAAAAAACCCTTCGAGTAGGAAAGAAATAAAAGTATAAAACAGTTTCTTTTTGACAAGTTACAAGATGATTAACCAAAACCCAACAACGCGAGAAGGAGAATGCTTTCTCTTAATTCGCCTTTTTCTGCTGATGACAATGAGCCACCTAACACACGGACGCACGAGAACGAGAATAGCAATGACAATGAAGACGCACTATGTGGTATTTGTGAAGGATTTCACTCAAATGACAAACATAGAAACATGGTTTTGATTAGGGATGCGTCGATGAGCAAATTGGCTGATTACCGATTAATCGGCTGAGCCTATTAATGATAAGGATGATTGTTTTTCTACTACCAATTCGACCATCACTGTTTTTTCTCTCTTATACAATTCCAAGTTTAGAAAAAGAAAGTAATTAATTTATAAGAGATTTCTTTTTCCATTTTCCTAGTTTTCACAAAATACTTTCCATATTTTATCAAATTTCTGAGAGCTAATTTTCGTATTATTGTCAAAATTATTATTAACACATTGTTAGTTAGGTTAATTGGACATAGAAATTCAAAAGAAAAAAAAAAGTGGAGGAGGAGTCTGTGGTGAGCACACCAATTTAGCAGTCTTTTCAATTCATATTTTCTAATAATTAGTTGCAATTTAATTCAATACTTTTATTCTTTGAAAATCAGAGGTTATCTAAAAGCACTGTGCTAAGGGGAAAACTATCGTCAAATGAAAAATGTTGTAATATTGTTTATGTATATTTATTCAACGTAGGAGAATTAATTAAAAAAATTTTATATCAATTGTGAGAATTATTATTTACTGTTAATAAAATTATTCATCATAGTTTCTTAGTGAAGGTATGCTTTAAGCAATAATGTTTTAATTTTCGGCCGACTAATCGGCCCGATTTCGCCGATTATTAATAATCGGCAAAGTGGCCGATTAATCAGTACTGCCGATTAAACGGTGCATCCCTAGTTTTGATAAACAAAATTTTTTCATTACTTTTATGAAAGTTTAGCAAAAGTAAAAAAAAGAGACAAAAGTTTTGTATTTTCTGACAGTGTAGATTCTTAGCCCACAACATGTTTTACAAAATGTATTGAAATGCATATAAAAAATAAAATATTTGTGTTTGTTAAAAAAAAATATTATCACCTACACTTTCTGTGTAGGTGATGTTGGGAACTTCTCGTGGGTGGCATTAATAACATGTGTTTAGAAATTGAAAATTGTTATTTTTTAGCTATTGATTGCTACCACAAGCACAAATCCTGATTATGTTAAAATTTTATTGCTTGAGTACCTAGTCAGATAATATCACGGAAGCTTCAGATTAATTCCAAACTTTTTTATGACAAATTTTTGTCTTTTGGAGGCAAATTAATTTTTAGTATAAGATATTCGGGCTGCATGCTTTCGAGCTAGTTAAAAAAATAAGTTTTTTAGGTAGTTCTTCTGCTTCTTGGTTGTTTAAAAGCGTCATTAAGTTTAATCACTCAGTTTATCAGAACTAAAAATAGTTAATATACTTTTCACACAAGTGAACATTTGGACATTTTGCATTACATCTTCCATTAAAAAGTAATCACGAAGACAAATAGACGTATGACAAAATAAATGCAGATGTGAAGTTGTGTAAAAAACATTAGCGATATTTTCAAAATAAAATCACTCTATTTTTTTACGTAAAAAAATAGCTTTTTTACTAATATTAAGACTCACATTTCTCGAAAACACGAGAAAAACTAATTCATATATTATTCGAATTGTAAATTATTTTTTTATTGATAGCATATAAAATAAATGTGAGCTTTGGGGACACAAATGTACCATGGTTGTTAAATGGTTGAAAATGCTGATTTTGATGTCCAGAATATTTACATGAAATATGCTGCAGGATTTTCGAGATAACCAAAACATAATAGTTTATTACTATTGCAAAGTTTTGCAGAACATTGATCCTTAAGTAAGCCTCGTTTTTCTCGTGGGAGCCGGACTCACGAAATGTTTCATGTTTTACACCATTATCCATCTATTCATTGCGTAACTTGAAAGAAAGAAAGAAAAAAAAAAAAGCGTTGTTACATGGTACGGAAAAAAGAATCTTTTAAACCATAGCTAGAAAAATATGAATGGACTTTATTTATAAAGGAAATGTAGCCTCACAAGAAACATCATGCCATGAATAAATTCATGAGCTTCGATTCCTAAACTTTGCCTATTAAGACGATGTAAGTCTATTCTGCAATAAAAAGGAGATAGGGAAAGGAAGCTTGCTTCTTTTATCTCTCTTGTCTAAAATATGATTCTTGTCAGTGAATCGCTCCTATTATTACTAAATTTATTGAAGCAATTTAGAGTGGGTTATAAGAAACAATATTGAATTTTTTGTACGCTGAAAGGAAAAGATTTGGTCAGGGCTTTAGTTAATTTAATGATTTAGAGCAGTGATTTTTAAGAGAGTTTGGATGTGTACTAAAGGTCAAATAATGACCGGAAGTATTGACACACAGCACCAATTTATGTTTTTGTACCTGCACGACGCGTCATCTGAAAAGATTTAAGGTTTTTGTTAAAAGAAAGTGTTCAATTTAACCTGTGTTAGAAAAGGGATTTTGAGATTTGTATAGTTTCAATTTACCCAAAAATCACAATTGGGTGCAGTCCGGAAATTGCAATTTATAAAATATCCTTGCGTTGTACCAAGCAAGTATTTTTTGTAGTCGTATAAAAACTATCTTAAATTGGATTAAAGAATTACATCCAAATTACCAACTTTGTAATGTAAATGTTATTGAAGTCTGTTTGTACACAATTTTATAGTCTTATATTATCTTATAGTTCAGTTCTTAAATTGTGCTTAACCTGAGATTTAGTTATTCGAATTTAAAACTGGTTTCTTAAGTGTTGAAAAAAAAATAAATAAAAAAACTGTGGATGTGCGTACATGCCAATCTTAAAAGCTTACGTGTGTTAGGTCTCAGATAACAAAAGATGATGTCAGTACATAAAAGAAATCAGAACTATGACCACATCATAATTACACCCTGCAAGTAATATATATCCGACATGCACCTAGTGCATTTTTATATTAAAAGTGCATGAGCATGAGCAATGTGCATACAGTATGCAATCATACTTCGCTTGATTGTTAAAATGCATATTGTCATTTCCGTCGAAAGTTCCGTTTTATTATTTCCATTGCATGCTGAAACTGAATTCTCATCACCCGAAAAATATCACAATTTTGATATTTAAAAACATTTCCGAAGAAGGGGAAAAAGATAAATTTATAAGTTCAAAACTTGTGATAAAAACTAGCAATTCAGTATCCATTACATTACGTTGTTTTTACTTCCTTTTACGTAGTAAAGGAAATATTTTGATCGCGAAAAGAAAAATCACTCAAATTTGAGTCTAAATTTTGATTTTGCTCACTCCCGAATGAATGTACAGTAGTTTTTTCGACCTGTCAGCACGTGCATATGTACCTACCAACATATAAGCAGCCGAAAAATCCTTTTCAACCACCTCCGAGTTAATTACGACGAGTTTTCTCGTAACGTGAGTATATACGTATGTGCGGATGTATGTGTGTCGCATAACTCAAAAACTATATGCCGTAGAAGCTTCTAGCTTGGTATGTAGGCTCTGAGGATAGTCTAGTTGTGAACCTCCCCTTGTGGTTGCATTCGAATGTTCCCAAGGGGGTGTTTTACCCCTTTTTGGGGGTAAATCAGTGTTAATTTCAATGCAGACTCAAGTGATATGAATTGGCGCGACCACTTGGCGATATGTCGCCAAGCTTTTGGTCGCCAAGTGTTTGACGCCAACTTGCGACAAATTTGGCGAATTTTTTTTAATTTGGCGATATTTTGCGAAAAATTTACTGAATGACATTAAAATAAGCAATATTTAGAAAATTAACCATTGTAAAACATTTTTTGCATTGTTTCGTGACAGATTAGGGGAGTAAATATTTGAATTGTTACCTTGCTCACTCCAAGCACTTTTTTTAACACTTAGGCAACTACTAAGAAATTTACACGTAAAAGGAAGTAGTGTGGGGTCCATACCAGATTTTTTCGTTATATAATAAAGTATCAGTAAATGAAGGGAGAAATGCAAAACAATGTTAGGTCTCGGTTAAAGTTCAGTATTTACAAAAACAAATAAAACAAAATAAAAACTTGTTGAACATAAGGCTCTTAAAATTTTCAAATTATTTATTATTAATAAAACGTTGCAATAATTAAAGTTGTTGAATAACGCAGCAAGTTAATAAAATCTCTTTCATCTTTACTTTTGATAATAGTAATTTACAATGTGTGGCTCTCATGATAAGAAATTTCAAGCTATGAGCACTAAAAATTGAGCATAGTTCTACATAAATCATCGACAGACAAAAGTTGTATCCCGTACGCAAATAACACAGATAATAAATGTTTCCTTTTGGTGATAAATGCAATGAATAATACATTTTAAAGCGCATTTGTATTTTATTTAAACGAATAAAAAATCTATTGTATCCAATCATATATATAGTGATGAAGTTGTAAAAGCTTTAAAAGCTTTTTAAAATGTGGTTTGAAGTAATAATTCGTACTTTTCCTTACTTAAAGAAATACTTTGTACACCGAATGTTTTAAAAATTGAATTTCATTTTAACAGACATAAACTGCCTCTTCAAAATAAAGTTGAATCAATTCGTTCTTGAAACTTCTCAAATTGTTAAGGATTTTAATCTTTTTTATGATGTAGACATTGACTTTGTTTCACAATATTAAAGTTCTTAAACTATTTGTTTGAATCATTTTATTTATTTGTTCACTATGTCAAAGTTCTTAAACTATTTGTGTGAATCACTAAAGTGAAACGTAAATAAAGATGATTCAAAACAAAAAAACTATTCTTTAAAAATGCTTATTTTTTTTTTTTAAGTTAAATACTTCATTAAAACTTACTTATTAACTCATAAAATTCGAAGCTAGAAAATACTCATGTAAAATGACTTACGAGCAAAATGTATTTTATTTGAATTTTAACATTTCAGACGAATCAAGGCTTTTTATGTGTAAAAATAAAGTAAGCGGATTACAGGGCTCCCTCGTTAATTTTGTTAAACATTAAGTCCGGTCTGAGTAAAGAGGCGTTCTTGCAGTTAAAAAAGTGGGCCACTGGCATTTATATTTTCTAATGTATTCGTGGGATTTATCGTGTTTTAAAGTCAAATATTAATTTTTACTTTGTAAATACTTTATGGTTAAATCCCCCTCAAAAAAGGGATTTAATATTAGCTAGTTATTCAGCACTTTCTTTTAAGGTGTTAAACTATTCCTAAGCTACACTACTGCAGCAAGACTAGTGTTATTTACGGGACTCAACCTATAGGGACTTAAGTATAGTGTTCCGTTCTCTATTATCTTTTGATGTGACATGAACTTGCTATTGAGTATAGCAGTGTTTCCCTAAGTCCACACCTCCGCGTTCCTAAAGTCCACACATCTTGAATAGTTATTGACTTCGCGGACCACCTCCTCCCTTAGCTCGTGAAAAAACCTTGATTCGACACAAATAAATATTTTTATCGAAAATGTTTGCACGTTTGTGTCATGCACACTAAATTAATAAATGTGTAGCGTGTTAACTTATTTCTATTTCTCACGTCGCTTTTAAATGATAAGAAAATCTAAGACTTTTTAATAATCAAAAGAAAGCCAAATATCGCGTGTTAGGTGCAATATTTAGCTTCAGGTCTTCTGCTTATGTCAGGGGATCAGAAAGCTTTATTCTATAATATGCCGTACAAAATATTATTTAGGATTGGAAATATGTGTCAAAATCAGAGTTTCCGGGGCATTTACTGCGCCTTGTTTGTTCGTAAATAAGAACTTTTTTATTCTGTATAAATATGCTCTCATTTTGAATTTAAATATTGTTACTCGTAATTCAATTTCAATTATTTTTTACGTTTTAGCAGGATAGGATAGCTCCGTGGACTCCCTCGCATGAGCTCGCGGATCCCCGGGGGTTCGCGGACCACACTTTGAGAAATCAAATATTAAGAATCTAGGCTGTTCTATCAGCACATATGGGTCAGATTGGACGACATTTTTCCTTACATTTTCATATATATATGGGTCATTCCGACGAAAATGGTACAGATCATGTCCGAGACTTTAGAATTTTTTTAAATCAATTTTAATTACTACCACCCATTAAGTGTATTTTTTATTGGTACTCCATTTAATTTTGTGCCATTAAGTATCAATTGATTAGGTATAATCCATTTAGAAATGACACAAAAAAATTATCTTTGTCAGAAGAAGGAGAAAATGACGTGTCCCAGCTTCAAATTGCTAGAATTTTGAATGTGATTTTAAATTAAACTGAAACGTAACAAAATAAATTACACTGCACTGCGCAAAAGATGCTTCTGACACCATTTCTACAGATTAATACGCAAATGGAAAACAATTTCCCCCAAAAACACTATTATTTATCCATATCCCTAGATTTTCTATGTTTCGAATTGTCCACTCTGTTATATGACTTTTGGGAATAAAATAAACAATTGCATTCAATCTGATATATTTTTTAAAAAATATAGGTAGTATAACTGCCGTGATTAGCTTGCTACATTAAATTATGTAGTCAACAACCAGGGTGAGCCTTATTTTTTTCTTGTGATAGTTAATTTGAACTGTTGGATGACTATTCTGTTAGAGCCGATTTTATGATGAAAATTTTTTATTTTTTTCTTGAATTTGCAGACAGACTTACAGTTTTAGGCTGTTTATTCCACTTTATGCTTGTTCTGTGATTCTAACTTTTCTTTGTGATTATACAGATATTTTTAAAATCTTATTTGTTCACTCTGTTATATGTCCACTCTGTTAAACCAAGGCTTCACTAGATAGCGTTTTATACAGGCTGTATCACTACTCAAAACATCAACGATAAAGATTTGCCCGCTAGAGAGCGCTGAACAAGGACCACCCAAATGTTTGTTTACATTTATTAGCACATTGTTTCTGCTGTAAAAAGTGATGTTTATCCTATCTTTTAGGGTTAAAAAATATTGATATAGTTAATTGAAGTGGAGTACAGAGTGAATTAATGCCGAAGGTCTTCTTAGTACTGCTTTTTAGGGGAAATAAATTCCCTTTTCAGGTAAAGTTTGATACAACTCATGAATCAGTCATACGACATTCATTCATCTGTTTATTTTCTTCGAATCAGCAACATATAGCAATGGCGTTCAATTTTGACATCTTTGCATTAATAAAATATACGCTTAAATTCGCAGCCGATAAATAAAAATGCAGCAATGAAATAATACTGTTATATTTACTATTTTGCTTCATTATTGTTGCTCACACGATCCTAATTGCTACGCAAAAGCTCAGATGTTCATTTTGATGGCGTTGACGCATCAGAGCAATAACTGGCGAATCTATTCGTCGAGACATTTCATTTTTTTTCATTTTGATGCCCCAGAATGAAATGTACCGTAATGAAGCGATGGTGTACAACGGAAAGACGATTGACAACAAAACATATTATTTTTTTTAGTAATAACGAAATGAGCATATATAATAGCTTGGTACTAAAGAGCAATACAAGTACGAAAAAAATAAACAAAACTGCAATATTGCGACGACCAACTATTATGGCGAACTGTGGACTGAATTTTTAAAAGTTCTATGGCAACCCGTTGGTAGTATTGACTCGCTTTTCGAATAGATTTCGCTATTTATCGCTCTGCGGTGCCAGTGTCGTTTCATAGTTAATTAATAATTAGAATCAATTAAAATGAAAAATAATTCGCTAACTAATTAAAATAAGCCGTTAAAATGCAGAATAAACCAACAAATAAAACAAGCCGTTAAATAACGTTTAAATATACTAAAATAGAATTGAATGCCAAATTGTAAAATTGTCGCCAACAAATTAACTTTTAACTTTGTCTTTTATTATCTGATTTGTATATAATGATGGTTACCATAAAATTCGATAGATGTCGCTGGACAAAGACCACCGTTTTTATCCAAGGATTTTGATCAAATGAAACAGCCTGTATAAAACGCTATCTAGTGAAGCCTTGGTTAAACAAAGTAATCAAAATATTTAAAATCCTTTCATAAATGAGTCATGTGCTATTTATTTACTCTTCATTATACACAAATAAATGGAAACTCAATAAAAAAATGTGATTAGTTGGTGGAAATTATTTAAATTGATAATCTTAAGTAAAGAGTTTCAGACATGATTTGTACCACTTTCGTCGGAATGACCCATATAAATTAATAAGGATTTAAAGCTTAACATTCGTTGGCCAACTGAAAATACTTTACTTGTGTGAATTGTTAAGCAAACATTTTTGCCAATGCCTTTTAAAAGTATTATTTTATTTGCGGGAGATACTTTTAGACATCAGCTTTAGGAGTCTCAATTCTAGCGATATATCTGAATCTTTTCCCGCTACTTTTAAAAAAGAAAACTTACTTTAAATTAACTACTTTGTTTAAAAAGATAGTTTTAAAAAATAAACTAGTGGTTATTTCATAGAAATAAAGCATTTTGTCTACACGTGATAGCTCTATATTTCGTTCCAAAAGTTCAGTAAAAATAGTGTAAACAAAACTGTTTATCCTAAAAAATCACACACACACAAGTGTGATTTATTTGAAAAAACAAAAAGTTTATTGCAAGGTTTGAAATGAAATATAGACTTGTCTCGTGCGGACAAAATACTTGACTTTTCATTTAATGGCGATCTGACTTACCTAAATCTGAAATACATCCTTTTGAAAGCAAATATTTAACAATTTTATGCTTTCAAAAATAAAGCATCTTCGTTGAAAAAAGATATTTGGTAACAAGAAGTTGAAAAAAAATGATAAGAACAACACAACCGGCAATACACACTACCAAACATTTTTGAAGGAGAAGAAATAGCAGAAAGCTCCTTAGCGTAACTAACTAAGATGGAGAACTATGCTTTGGAAAGAATTTCAAGGAAAGCAGTAAAAAACCAAGATCTTTGATTATTTGGGAAACAACTGATAGCTCAGGAAGATTCTGTTCGTTATTTCTCGATATATTTTGTCATTACATGTATTATTTTTCAGTAATATTGGTGCTTTTCTGAGTTATAAATTATTATTAAAATACAGGTATTATTTATTGTTTTCTTATAGTTTCACATTTATTTTTTAAACCCTCGTATGGCTTCTTAAAATTATGCTAATTATTTGTATCATGACTAAATAGCATGAGACGTCTAGTACATTTCCGATACATGGACCTTATTTTCAATATTATTGGTCATTTGTGTGCAGTAAAATAATTATTAAAAACACGTTTGGTTTGGTATTTTCATTCTTTTTTCTTCAAAACCATGTATGATATCTTAAAATTATACTAGTATTTTTTTTTATAATGACGAAATAGCATGTACTATCTTTTACATTTCTGATGATGGAACCCTACTTGTTCGAATTCTACCACGGTTGTTATTACAAGTATGACTGTGTATTATCTTCATAAGGTAACTTAGTCTTTTACAAAATATGTATTTCTATTTTTTAATTCAAGTCTAGTTAATTAGTTCAGATTTATAGTTGAATAGTAAACTACTTTTTGTTTCATGTCTACCTCTTTTAAATTTGACAGCCTATGTAGGGTGTCCTGAAAAATCCCGACTGTTTAAAAAAAAAATCTCATGGCAATATTTCGAAAATTTTATTAAAGAAAACTTTTTGAGAAAATTTTCAAAATACTACCAGCTAATATAACATGTCCAGCGGCAAGATGGTTGTTAAAACATTGGGACTGGAAAACGCTTTAAGTAAAAAAGAAAAAAAAAACATTTCTTGAAATCAACTTCATGGCTTTATGAGACAGGACAGACATTTTTCCTTTCAGCAGTCTTGGTTTCAGTTCAAATGAATCGTTTATTTCGAAAAGGTAACATCTCTATTTTGATCTCCTCTGTCTCTTTAGAAAATTAAACAGCGCACGGTTATATTTTTGAATGTCATAATCAATGGTTATTTGGTAAATTATTTCAGTAATTGTGTACTTAACTAAAGGCATTTTTTCATTGATTATGACATTAAAAAATATAACCGTGCGCTGTTTAATTTTCTAAAGAGACAGAGGAGATCAAAATAGAGATGTTACCTTTTCGAAATAAACGATTCAAATGCTTTCCAAGGATACCGAATTCGGAAAAATCCTCAAGCACTCAAGAACTTTGATGGAATAATCATAGATAAATGTGCAGTCAATGCATAGGGAATTTTCCAGGAAATTTTCTTAATTTTTGCCTCCAACTCTTACATATGATTTAATCGACTTTGAAATTTTTAAAAGTATTGTAAGGCATTGGAAAAGTTCTCATGATGGTTTTTAAAATATTTTTCTCTAATTTAAGTGCTTGCAATCCGCAGCACTATCGATTGGAAAGTTTTAAACTAAAATCTGGAGTTCTGTGAGGAAACATTTTTTCCTTGAAACTTGAATTTTCTGCAAAATTTGTTGTTTTTATTATTTATTTAATATTATTATTATTATTATTTTGCAACTTAACCGTTTTATTCTTATAATTTTTTTGAATACAGTCAATCTATTTCAGGATATCCTGTAGTTTAAATTGACAAAATCTACCAACATACTTACGTACATAGATCCATACACACAAACTTCAAAATTGTTGGTAATGAATTTCAACCTTTAAAAGTCTGGAGTTAAAGAAATAAACAAATAAGAGAATTGTTTCTGAAGAGTTCACTATATTTTGGTCAAAAACAAAACACATTTAGAAAATTATAGTTTCCAAACATGTTCATGGAATTTTTTTTCATCCACATTTAAGTATAATCCGAGTATTTTACTTAATATAACTTGTTATGCTTGCAATATTACGTTTTTATATCTTTACGACACGTAGACAAAGACGTAAGTTCATTAATTAATGTAACTTTCAAATAATCTAGTTTTATACGCTAGGAAGAAAAATACCTGATTTTGAAACTGAGTTTTAATCAAGTTTATAAACAAAGTGGAAATTTTTACTGCACGCATTAATAATGAGACTATGTCGAAACGTTTCCTAAAATTAATGATAATATAGAATAATATTATCTTAGTTTTCCCATACTCTAAAATTTTATATTTTGAGTCACAACTTTAAAGCATGACAGGAAGTTTTTAAAATTGATGAACGCAGTCTTCACAAAGTTATGTATAGTTTATTTTTTCCTGCAGCTTTTTTTTTTAATAGATATTCTTTTTATTTCAAGTAATGCCATTCTTTTGAAAAAAAAAACTGGTTGGCGCAACGATGAAGGAGATCTCTATGAAGAGCAAGCACAAATATTTCAGTATCATAACAAAATTCATTTACATGATTTAAAATATAACAAAAAGTTTTTCATATAACAAAAGATTTCTTCTGTGTATTTTGGGATAAAAAAAAGTGTTTAAGTAGAGTTATACAAACTAGTGCCTAACAGCTCTTCCCCAACTGAATTACTAGCTAAAATAAAGACTTTAAAACTTTTTTATTGCTAAAATTGGCAGTAGTATATAACTTTATTTATACTATTTTCAAGAAGAAAATGAAATTAAAATGTTTCGTTTCTTCCCTACATTGGGGGTGTTCATTCACAGGATTAGTGATTTTCTTTTTATTTCAACTGCCAAAAATTTAATTCAGAAGCTAAAAAGTTCTTCAAGTATTAAAAAAAGGACATATAGTGCGCTTAGGTTACAACGCTATTTAAATCACTGCACTGGAAATGGATCCAGCACGAGTTTTTTAAGAGTTAGAGTTTCACAGAACTAATGCAAACTACTCGTCAGCATCACAAATTTTTTGGATGTGAAGTGCGACTTCGTTACTTTCTACTAAATATTGGTCTAGTGAATGGACTAGACATTCATGTCTTTAGCGTCCACTGAAGGCAAAAGTTCTGAACCCATACCAGTATAACTCCTTATTTGTGTTGCTTTTTCGTTTAAAATGTGAAAATTCATTGAATATAAGGCAGTTAAGCACGCTGCTCCATCGAAAACTAGTGAAGATGAAAAGAGAAAGTTTCTTCCAGGGAAGATTAAATCGACAAAAAGCCTTTTCCAAAAGCAGGGCCATGAAAACATACAACTAGAAGAAAAAAGAGGAGGCACTGTACAATCCGAACCGACACTCCAGTTGAAAATGAACTTACAAAAAAGCTAAGACAATAAAATAAAAACACTTTACGTTGAAGAGACAAAGAAAGAAAACAAAAACCATGACTACGAAATCAAAAAATATTTCAAAGAAATGTTCAAAGAAGAAATATACTAGTAGCACTGAAACTGATGAGCTTTTCTCTGATGCTATATCGTATGCTGATAGTGAGGATAGTTATGATTTCTTGTTTCTTCAGTACAATGATGATAATACAAAGATGAGTCATTTCTACTGGATCAGGTCTGCCCCAACCTTCCTACAAAGGTATGGGGTAGTGAAGTATGAAGGCAGCAAATATCCAAGGCAAGTACTTAAAGTCGATAACGAGGACTTTTCAGTCTCCGCTATGGTAAAAATTACAAAGTATTGGAAGTGACCACAGCCACCCGACGCAATCTGGTACCCCAACAACAAAGTTCTCTCCATTCAGATGAGTGGTTCTTTGAACCCATCTTTTGAAGTTGACATAAAATATTTCTAATCTACCTACAGTGCTCCTACTCATACATGTTTAAAACTTGGTTTTGACATATTAACTTATAATCTATTTAAATAAATATTTAAGAAATAAAAAAAGATTATATTGCTGCTAATTTATCCTTTCAAACAATGTCATGCCAACATACCCCGATGCATCTGCCAACTTACCCCGACTCCGGGGTAAGTTGGCACTGTTGAGGAGCCTTCGAAGAATGTTTTTCACGAGATCCCCGATGAATTTTAGATGGTGTTTCTAGTGGTTTTTTGTATCAAAGATGTTACCCTATCAGAGGCATAAATTACTTTTACCACAAGTACAACAGAAAAAATGAGAAAAATCGAGAAGTAAAATATATGCCAAATAGCCCCGGTCTCTCCTATCTAACTAAGTATTGGGTTAAATCAGTTTTCGGGGTATTTACAAGTGTCTAAAATAATTTTACGTTTATCGAAATGTCTTATAAGTACAGTTTTTTCCAAAGCGTTTGGCTTTACTGTGGATAAGTTAAGTTGTTTCTACTGACATATACCAAACGATTCAGTTTTAAACAATGTTATATTTTTTTGCAAAAATGATATTGCTATTAAGTCTTCATTCATTAGTTAGTTTATTGCACTTGTTTAAAGAACTTTTAACTTATTAACTTCTACTAGATGGAGTTGTTATAACGGAGACACAAAGCTTCAGTTTTGGACTGACGTAACATTTTTTTTGTTTCTTACTCTTCAAACTCTTTCTCTTCTTACTCTTTCAAAATTTCTATACTTCTCCAATCGCGATGAAGCAATATGAACTGAAAACACCCTTTTCAAGTAATATACAATTACTAAGAAAAAGCCACATAAAAATTTATTGGCAGAAATTTTTTTATTTTTTTCCGAACATTTCATTGTTTAGGGAAAAAAGTGCAACTTTTCATTTTTAATATTCTATTCGCTCTTACAACAATGTTTTATATAGTATAAAAACATATGCAAGTTATGATCTTGTTGAAAGCGTTTGGTTTTCATTAAGTATTTTTTTTAGTTCAATATTTGAAAGTATATTGAAATAAAAGTGTGAGAAAAATGTTATAGTACTTTATGGTTGAGTTCCCTTTAAAAATATATTCTGAAAAGTACGGTAAAAGCAATAAATGTTTAAAAATTGGAGCTTAAGTGAGAATTTAAGAAGGTTTTCATATTTATTTGCTGGAACTTCTAGTGATGCCTTTAAAAAAGCAACTCAAATTCCTTTGCTTTAGGAATAGAAATTGGGTAGATAAATGTAGTATTGTATTTTTACTAGCTATGCTTGGGATTATATTCTGCTATGAAAGCAATTTGTAGTAGGCAAACAATGTAAAGAATACTTTAATCCAATTCTTTCACGTCTGTTTTAAATGTTTATTCAATGTGAGGTTTTATGGATGATATTTCATCCTAGAGGGTTTGTATGGTGAAAAGTATTATAGTATATATTTTCTTAGGAAACTATTTTGTAAAAGACAGAACGTTTGTATTTGAATATCAGTTCCTTGAAAAGAAGGCATGCTAAAAGAGATTCATGTATCAAGTTAAATTCACAAAAAAAGTGAAGAAAGACAATGAGCGAATAAATAGAAAGTTACAGAAAATGTTAGAACTTCAAATCACACAAATGTGCAGAGAATTTATCACAAGATTTTTAATGAAAAAAAGTTAAACTTACGCGTAAAAAGACGTTTGGCAATTTTTTTTACCTCTTTTAACAATTTAAATTCTTCAGTAGTTGAAAACAAGGTTAGAAAATAAAAACTATTAAAAAAATTACCCATATCAAACTTTTAAATTGTTTAATATGAATTCTAGTTGTGCACTGGAAATTCTAGAGTTGCATTGCGAAAAAAAAATATATTATTGGCTCGGTGGCTCAGAGATATTGTTTTCAATTTAATAGAAAAAAATCCTTCTTAACCTGAATAAGTCAAAATATGCTTATATTGAATATACAGGGTGTCCACTCCAATCGTGGACCAATAGCTAATTTCTAAACCGTTAGAGATAAGCATATAGTTCATTTAGGAAAAAAAATCTCCAAATTACGAAAGGTGAATTTTGGGTTCTATTCAATGTTTTTCAAAAAATCAAATTTTGAAAGAGTTACGAAATTTAAATTTTATACAGCCCCCCAGTCCTATCAATCCTATTTAGTAAAACATTCTTGGACACTGTAACGTTTAAAACTAAAAAAAATCACTCTTTCTACCACAAAAATTGACCGAGTTATGACGTTTTGAAAATCAAGGATTTTGCAGGATTTTCGCCGTACGGTTCCCTTAGAAGCGATCTCTCGAATGAACGTCATGAAAACAAAGCTAAATCGTGATTTTTTCAAAACGTCTATAACTCTCGGTCAATTTGTTGTGGTAGAAGAACGTGATTTTTTTTTAGTTAGTTTAAACAGTACAGTGTGAAGAATGTTCTACTAAATATGATTGATAGGGACTGGGGGGCCCGTATAAAAATTTAAATTTCGTATCTCTTTCAAAATTTGATTTTTTTTTGAAAAAAAAACATTGAATAGACCAAAAAATTTCCTTTCTTAATTTGGAGATTTTTTCCCAAATAAAACTATATGCTTATCTCTAAACCGGTTTAGAAAAATAGCCTATTGGTCCACGGTTTGGATGCTGGACACCCTGTATATTCATTTCTCCGCTACACGGAACATTTCGTTTACTGTTCCATACTCAAAAAAAAAAAAACAAAAAAAGGTTATGATCCGTCAATCATCTCGGCTTTGTAGGAAACTCTAAGCAGTACGATAAACACTATGAGAACACTTCTGGCGCGTGGAAAATTGATATGCTATTGATTTATTCATTGATGCAGTTCGTAATCGGTTCTTAAAGCCTCAAAACATATTTTTAGTTAGAACTAAAATGTCACTTCTTGATGTAAGTTTTGTAGTGATAGTGTCATAGTCTAGAACTTTAAAGGGATTAAAACATTTATGAGTGATATTTTGAATATCCATTCATTTTTCCTGAGATAGTTCAAGCAGTACAAATTATTAAAATTTTCGGGAATCTATCCGAAATATATTTATTAAATAAAATATACAACTAGTTTTTGTCTTTTTACCGGGCCAGAAACTTTTGTCTGTAATTCGTTCACTAGTGGGAGACCTTGTTTTGTTTGTCAGAGACGCCCTGCACAGGATGTGGAGGTTCCGGGTTCGAAACCCGGCGTGGGCACGGACGTACGTTCTTCTCCATTGTCATTCTTTATGTTGAATGTGATGTTGTCGTTCTGAATG